>JAODVQ020082469.1:0-17613 GCA_025400075.2 Phenganax stokvisi
ATATATATATTTAGAATTCCTTTGTAAATAATTATGTAATTCAGCATATTGGCTGCAAAGTAATGTTAATAAAATCAATCGATTTATCTATCGAAGACATACATGAGCTATGGCACGTAAAATTTTGCAGGCGTCGTGACGAACTCGAAAAGTGACTGCACAGGGTTCAACATTATGAAATTAACTTTTTTTCATCGAGTTGACGCCATAACCATCACTTCAACGTTGATGTGTGTGGCCTAAATGTTTACATTCAAACTTTAAAAGTTGCAAAAGGTATGATAATGAGGAAAGTTATCAAACTAGGGATCCAAGGATAGTGCAAAGTTTCAAAAAAAGTAAGTGCTGATGAATAACCATAAGGACAAGCTTTGCAAGATTGGTTGATAGTTGGCCAGTGGCTTTGAATGTTGAAGTATTTAATTTGGAAACTACCGTACTGAACTTAATTTTCAGAAGTGTTTGAATACTCGTTGAGCTAAAATAAGTGGACACTGTACTATTCACAATCAGAACGTGCAAGTTACCATTAGAGAAATATGATATGCTTGTTTTAATTCTTTACTTCTCCATTTGAAATTTATGATTGCGTTCACGAATTTAATTTCTGGCTTGGCATTGTAGTTGTGTGATAGATGTCTGACAACTTTGTATGCCGATGACTGACAGTTTAGAAGTAATGACTATGGTTCAAGACCAAGTATAGCACGTAGCACAGAACGAACATCTCTGTTACTGTTAGCAGTTGGCAAATAGCAACTGTAGTTTCAGTAAAATTTTGTGCACTTTCTGTGATACTATTTGCATTCGCCACTCCCCGTATGACAATATAACCTGCCCATCTGCCTAAGCCTTGACATATTCTGTAAATATTGCGACCATGATTGTTCAGCATTATACTCTAAAACTGTTCTGGGCAGTTTATTAAATCTTGGATTGCAAGGGCTCTTATTTGGGCACGTCAGCTTTGTGCATGATTTGTAAAGCTAATGGCTCACCCTACAAAGTAAACAGCTACCATCACCGCCGACGTTTACTGCCTTTCGTCCTATTCAAGCTAGTCTTTTGGCAAAGCCAACATATGTGAAGTATTAATGGGATCTGAGTTCAACTCTGTTACTGCACACAAATAAATAAAATCTGTAGTTATTTTGCATATTACATTTACTTACGTTCACAACTTTAATGCTACCAGTATTAGTTTGAGGTATACACCATGTATATTTATTATTGCAAAGCTTTCGGGCTATCGGACTGAAAGCTCTGGAATAATAAATATACATGGTGTATACCTCAAACGAATACTGATATTGTTGTTTCGCCATGCAAAACTACAAGAAACTTTAACGCTGTTTGAAATAAACAATTTGCAATTTCTTGCTCAATTAACATGATTTGCTATAATTTTCAGCCTTCCCAAGTTTTCATTGTTACTTAATCATTTATTAACATTAACAAGTCGTGTGTTTTTTCTATTAATAGATTCAGCATGAAAGCGATTTTGAAATTTCCACATCTACGCGTTTGTTTGTTGTTGAAATGTATCTTTCTGGTGGCTTGTGGAAAGCAACTTGTGAAAGCGCGATGATTAAGGAATAGACTACCTAATTAATTGTTCTATTACACACCTTCGTTCTCGATTTTTGCTCATCAAGTGAACTAACTTTCTGGTAGGAATTCTAAACGGCTCTCCAAACAATCTATGTGGCGATGAACTTGACAGTCGACCAAAATTTATCGCTGACTATCTTGAATGTACTTCACTTTAGTTGCAAACTTTTTGCTTCAGGCATAGCCTCGAATTCCCAACTAATGCATGAGGTGGGACAACTAAAGTACAAATCTACAGTATCAATATGGCTGAGCAATTGTCTAAAATGCTATTAAATTTTAGTTGCAAATTTTCGCCTTAGCCCGTAATTACTGAATTGTAAAGTTTAGCTCAGTGTATCATTCTGACATTTACCTACGTGCTGTATGTATAAAATAATACTTAGCATGGCAAGAAACGCCAATAATTTGCAACTTTCGACAGCAAGTTTGGCCGTA
The DNA here is from genome assembly GCA_025400075.2 of Phenganax stokvisi. NCBI lineage: Eukaryota > Metazoa > Cnidaria > Anthozoa > Malacalcyonacea > Clavulariidae > Phenganax > Phenganax stokvisi. The sequence goes on from JAODVQ020082469.1 coordinate 2,050, forward strand.
ATCAGCAGATGACTGTATTAATTACGACAAAATGGGTAATAGCTCAATGCAACAGACATGGCCGATTCCCGTGAATTTTCATTTTATTGAATTGTTATTTGTCTAATAGAGCGAAAACTCATAACATTTTTAGCTTATTACAGCAATTTAGCCAGTGCATACCTCCAGTACAAATAGTTTCGAACGCATGTCATATTTTTCTCACTCCTCTGACTTCCGCCATTTGTGCGGCGAAATATTTGATGTTTGCCTCGAAACACGTGTTTGATGGCAATTTAGGCGAAAACGGAGGTGCGTGCTAACGGAGTTTTGTAACATTGTAATACAAATATACACAAGAAATACCTACATACGTCCCCCGGAAACTTTACACTGCAGCGACGTCCCCCCGTAAAGTTTACATATGTATGACTCGTTTGAATTTTCGCCGCACCGCAATAGTGCAAAGTGAAACTTTGCACTAAAAAGGACTTGTTATTATTAATAGTTTTTTATTTTCGTATCGGTGGTTTTGTTTTGCTGTTTCGGGTTTTAGTACATGCCCTGTTTTGTTGCAGAAGAAACCATTTCAAAACAACCTTATAATTCTTATCATTAGTTAATATGCAACAAGCAACTTCACTTCACGTAAAAGCCGCTTGTTATTTATGTGTTGTTTGATATTTGCTGTTGTAAATTTGAAATGGAAAAGGCTAATATTCTCTCTGTCTTTCTATGTGTGCAAACAAAACATTACAAACAATAAAATAGCCTTAGCATGCAGTTATAAAAGTCGTAAGTGTATTTGCTCTCAATCGTTTTAGAAAGACATTCCTTTTATGCATGTGTGCTCTAGTATTGCATATATGGGATATATTGGGTGATGTCGACAGTGCACTCAAATACGTAAATTGAACCTCTTTTTCTTTCCACGCAGTAATTCCTTATTGATGTTTGTGCACTTTACGTACATCAGAATAATGGAAGTTGCCTAATGCCTTTTGACATGAAATTATTTTAAAAGTACTGTTAGATATTCGGAAATTTGTGAAGGTTTATTCAAAAAAATGTTGTCGTATTTTTTGAGTTTGAATGCTCATAAGTTAACCACTATTATACTTTTTACAACGTAAGACCTGCACGGAACTGAGGTTGTTTTCCATGAAGTTCATTAAAAATAGTCACGCTCTTGAACAATGATTAAATGTGCAAACTCTATAACGAAACAAATACAACAGACTGCCTCTAAGTTTCTACGTGTTGGAAAAAGGGAACTCAAAATACGAATAAGGAAACTTATTTTTATTTATATTATTATAACACGAAGATAGAACTACCCACAATCATTGTTTATCGTAACTACAACTTTTTTACCTTTTGTCTTCTAAAAACTGCCAGTGCCACCGCTCTTCTCGCAACAAGTCACTCGTCTTTGGGTGATTACCGATTACTTAGTATGGATATCACTGGATTCCAGGCTTTAACCGGAAGTAATCGATACTGCAATAACTGCATGGTATATCGAAGTGTGATTCGATTACTTTTTAAACTTTAAATATGCATAGTTTTGCCATTGTCAAATATTTTCAATTGTTAAAATTATCGGAATTGGAAGAAAAATAAACATTTAGTTACCTTGCTTTTATATTATTTGCACAAACATAACATTAATAGCATACGCTGTTTATTTATTTGCGTAATTGCAATCATAACAGCTACAAATAAATTTACAAATTTTGGTGGGAACTTTTTTTCTAATTTTACGAAGAAGAAAGGTAGAGAACATAGCACACATGATTCCTTTTTTTTAACAAGAACATTCTGACTATTTACATGTAAGAACTGTGGTTAAGCATTGAAAATATTAAAGACACCCTTTAGTTAAGCACTTTTATCGCATTAATTTAAAACATTTACAGTGAGAACTGAAAAGGTAGTAATTTGGTAATAGATTTCCTTTGATATCCTGATGAGAGGTCTTATCAAGGTGGTGATATCCAGTAAATTACTTGGCTTGATTTTTAGTGACGTGGCGTAAATAGTGAAAATCTCTGTGAAACGCCTTCACATGCTCAGATTCCTCAAACGAGCTTGCTGTGAAATCTATGTGAGTTTATGCATTACATAGCTTTTACTTGGTTTTTGAAAAAAAAGCACGATCCCACCAGAACTGCAAAAATGGCAAGAACAACAGGAATGCTTAGAACAACACGAATGGGAGGAACACTAGAAAAGACAACGCCAAGAATGATAAGGCAAGAACAATGAAAACAGTAAGAACGGTAAGAACAGCAAGAACTGTAAGAATGCTAGGAACGGCAAGAACTGTAATAACAGGAAGAACAGTAAGAACGGCAAGAACAGGAAGAACGGTAAGAACGCTAGGAACGGTAAGAACTGCAAGAGCAGCAAGAACGGAAAAAACGGTAAGAACAGTGTGAACAGTAAGAACGTTTGGAACGGCAAGAACTGAGAGAACGCCAAGAACTGTGAGAATTTTAAAAACGGTAAGAACGTTTACAACGCCAAGGACAGTAAGAGGTGTAAGAACGCTAGGAACGGCAAGAACTGTGATAACAGGAAGAATGGCAAGAACGGGAAGAACAGTAAGAACACAAGGAACTGTAAAATCTGTAAGAACGGCAAGAATGGTGAGAAAGGTAAGAACGGTAAGAACGGTGAGAACGGTGAGAATTGTAAGAACGGTAAGAATGGTGAGAACAGTGATAACGCTACAACCAAAGAGAACTGCAAGAATGGTAAGAACGCTAACAACAGTGATAACACTATGGTAGGTAAGAGCAGTGAGGACTTTGGAACGCCAAGAACTGTAAGAACTGTGAGAACGGTAAGAACTGTAAGAACGGTAAGAACGGTGTGAACGGTAAGAACGTTTGGAACGGCAAGAACCGAGAGAATGCCAAGAACAGCAAGAAGGGTGAGAATTTTAAGAACGGTAAGAACGTTTACAACGCCAAGGACAGTAAGAGGTGTAAGAATGCTAGGAACGGCAAGAACTGTAATAACAGGAAGAACGGTAAGAACGCTAAGAACAGTAAGAATGGTGAGAACGGTGAGAATTTTAAGAACAGTAAGAACGGCAAGAACGGTAAGAACGGTGATAACGCTAGAACCGAAAAGAACTGTAGGAATGGTAAGAATGCTAACAACAGGGATAATGCTATGGTAGGTAAGAGCAGTAAGGCCTTTGGAATGCCAAGAACTGTAAGAACTGTAAGAACGGCAAGAACGGTAAGAACGTTTACAACACCAAGGGCAGTAAGAAATGTAAGAACGCTAGGAACGGCAAGAACTGTAAGAACAGGAAAAACGGTAAGAACGGAAAGAACACTCAGAACGGTAGGAAAAAATGGTAGGTACGGTGATTTGCCCTACAGGGAACGCACTGAAAGTACTAGGTCTTAATTGTAGCATATTCGTGCACGAAACATGAGGATATAACCGAGAATATTTTTTAAATCCAAGATGGAGGAAGGCCTTATCCGTTTTTACCCTCAAATTATCCCTAAACTAGCCTGAAAAATTGGGTAACTCTCACCTTAAAAGCACCAGGTAGGGGCTATGGAATAGGAGCTATACTTTTAAAAAATATAAAAAATACTTCCTGGAGACGACAAAGGTTTTTTTTCACAGATTTGTTAATGCATGCATACCATACTTTTTTTATTGGGTAGAAAATTGCTTTTCAAATATTTTAGTTAAAAACTGCATCAAACGAACTTAGTTAAAAGTGCTTAAATTATCATGCACTTTACAAGTTTTTATGATTCTTTTTACAATTTTACAATGTCTGGCTCTAACAGCACAATAAAAAGTCCAATTAAAGTCAATTTCCTAAAAAAAATTGCTTAAGTTACATAAAGGAGCATTTTAAGTTACGAAAAGGAGCTGCTCCTTTTTGTAACATAGCACTTTTTGAATAAAAGTTTAAAAATTGAAGACAGTAATGGTGCTAAGAATCTGAAATTTCGTGGACTGTTCGTACCAAACAAAAGCACTAGCTGTGCAAAATTTTAGCGTATTTTGCTGAAAATTGCAACTTTTTGAGCAAAATGAAGTTGTGACAGTCTGCTTTGCATTGAACTTCAGTGTTTCAGAAGTAACTAAGATGTAGTAAAAGTGCATCAGAACTAACATTGATTTTTTTGAAAAAAACTCGCAGACCGAAAGGTGTGTGATGGGGTGGTTCCTCAAGGGAAAATTACTCAACTTGCAACCTATCATTTACTCTGGTTTGCAGATTAAAAACTCAAAAACTGTGGGTTTACACGCAACTGCTCCTTTTTGTAACTTTGGTCACATTTAATACTGAATAAAAGAACAACGAAAAAGAAACAATATCCGTGCATTTAACAACATGAAGAAATACACTTCATTTTGTAGTGTGTAAAGTTTGAGACACAGGCTCACTATATTTATCGAGATATCTATATTTCTGTATCAAGTTACAAAAAGGACAGGCCATTAATCTAAAGATAGATAGATAGATAGATATATAAGTCATCACAAACATCGGCGCGACATTTTTTCATCAATGTCGTCCATGTGTAAATATGGCCAACATAAACATCAGCATAAGGACCGTTATGCTATGTGCATCCATCCGCCAGTCCGTCCGTCTTTCCGCGCCACCCCAACCCCGCTCGGTCCAATCCAACATCCCGAACCCAACGCGTTCCCCCTCAAACAACCCCCCCCGAAAATACGATTCGCTCAAGCCGTCATAAAGTATTCGACCATCCTCCAATCGCTCGCGCATACAAATTCATGCATATTAATGATGCATTCGACTTCAGGACGATCCTTTGAAAATCCAGCCCTCTCATTGGTTCCTCGATCCGTTGCATAATAATTACTTCATTATGCAAAACAGTCCCTTGGAAAAATCACCCAATTTTGCCCCTTTTTCTGTTGAGTCAGCAAAAATCTGTAATAGTAATTTATACTAAATCACAGCTTAGCGACCATGCCCGCATGAAAAAAGTGATACCTTAAAAAGTATACTACTGGTATGTAGGAACGTGTTATTCGTGGGTGGAGCAGGGCTTTGTTTTTACTCAGCGCATCACAAATCGAAGTGTGATGTCTATGTTTACAGTTGGTACCGGCTAATGCAATCAGACACATGATGCTCAGCTCCAGTGCAATTAAATCAATCCTGCTTCTCGCTTAGGAATTTCTTTCATTCTTCAGAAGATACTAATTTTGGGCCATTGATTGAAATAACACTAATCTTGTTACAGTAAATACACTGTCTCTGTTTTTCTTCGCATTGGCACATTTGAAATGCTTTCATACACACCAAATTGGGGGGCTTATCACTTTTATGAGAAGGCTTATCATTAGCTTTGATGGGGTTTCTCTCCATCCATTTCCCAAGGCCCTTTACGAAATCGATAAAGTCCCACTGGTGCCAATCATCATCTGTTCTGACTAAATTGCTCCGTATCCCTTCTAGCTTATCCAAACACATGCACGTATACCTGCTTACCTCTTTAAGTTTATTCAATGTTTCTAGAGAGTGTACGTTATACAGTAACTTATGGTAAAAGGCATGGATTTTACCAGTGTTTGTTCTGTGTATGGTTGGTAGATTTATTAGGCTATGCACATACGCATTCACAATCTCGCCTTTGTCTCCGTACTTTGTCTTCAAGCTGTTTTTTTGCACGCTCATAGCCTTCTGTAGAGAAGAGTAGTCGATCAGTGCATGATCTAACTTTTGGGTCAACCAACTCCTTCAGATAAGAAAACTTCATCACCAGTGCCACTGCTGCCTTTTCAATCTCCACTTCAAATTGGTTCCAAAAATGTAACCAGTCCAAAGGCGATCCATTGGATGGTGTTATTACTACTTTTGGTAGTTTAGCGCTCATACTCTGTTTCCTGGTGCCCTTTACATGCTTGTTCCACTTTCATCTTATGCTTCAGCTTTAAATCCATTTGAGCTTTATCAAATTCCAGCTGTTGTTTAACTTGTTCTTGCCATGTTTGTGTTTCGCTTTTTTGCTTACGTGAGTTTTCCTGCTTTTCCTCTTCTTGCTTCCGTTCTTCATTAACTTCATCGCTTGTACTATTCTCGTGTCCCATGCGTCCAGCTCTTGTTCTACACTGTTCATCCATGTTCTAATATCATCGTCATTATCTTCTTCCCAATGCATATCTCCTGAACTTTTACCTTCAAGTCATAGATCTCATCGGCAGTCTTTTGAATCCTGTTTTTATTACGCTTAATACTTGTTACACTTCAATTTTAATCGTTTGTTCTAAGGCTTCATATGTGCCCTGAATTAGTTCTCGTTTTGTCTTGATTTGTTTTGTTTTGTCTTGATTTGTTTTGTTAACTCTTCCATATCTCTCACATTTCCTGTCCAAGGTGCCACTTGTGTCGGGAATGACCGTTAGAGGTGAAATGCTTTACCAACACATTCACAATAGTTTAAAATTATATTATATCAAAAGTTCGGAATCCAAAATCACCTCTTGATCACTGTCACACTGTAACTACTTTACCTCAATCACTCAACATGCATACATTCTCTTACTATGACGTATTCACTGGATTGACCTATTATGTGCTATTATTTGTAGATAGTCATGTATAATTATACTACATTACTTATTTCTCAACAATTGTTTATACAAGACTTATCTTCCATTGTTTTATCAATTCTTTAAAGTTTCATACAGATAAAAAAGAACGTACTTTTATCCTGACTATAAAAGCTGCCTCTCCAACCACTATTCTGTCGCGAAGCTTCCATGTATCATTCATCAATATCTTTTACATTACTTTTAATGCTTCGCTCATCCAACAGTTGCAACTCAATGTTTAGGGCTTTTAAAGTGAAAGTCAGAGTCCTTCATCTTCATGGATTATAGTATGCCAAGGTATGGTAATTGAGTTTAATGAAGCTACTGGATTATAAATTTGTCATTTCTCCTATGACATTTTGTTATTAAACATCATTGCAATACATACCTACTCTACCATCAGAAACGAAATCAGTTTGAAGATTAACTCATGTTTATTCTATAATTTTGAAACCAACTTAGAATATATACTATAGAGAAAATTATATAGTGCAGAAATGGCAGTGAAGCGAAATGCAAAATTGCAGGAAAATTTGGATACAGGGAAAGTTTGGTCTTGTCAGGAATTGTCAGCGATATGGTTGTTATGCGTGTCAGCATGCATTACTTTTAACTCAAATTAAGACAATAGCTTAATTTGCAGGTTATTTAAAAATTAAGATATAACCTTATTTTGAATAAGAGCTCATGCTGTTTTTATTGTATTGCACATTTTTTATTTACTGTAAATTCAAGTAGACTTTGGTAATGTACCTGTAAAGAAAGATTTATCAATGCAATATGTACAAAAGATTCAAATCCATTATTAGTATCGTCATCTAACTTGCTTTTCCGTGCCTGGGAACGAGATTGTAATACAAATGTTTGTGGTAAAATGTTATTTAAAACAGTCTAACATTGCAATTGTTGCTTCTATACCTTGCCCAGGAGTAATGATAGTGTATAGATAATGACAGTGATGAAAGAGGTCACTGCTTGATTGAATGATAACAAAATGCTGCTTCAGGAGTCGTTAAAGGGGAACTGTCACCAAAATCAATATTTACTTATATTAAAAGACTTACTATGAGGGAAAAAGTCACAAAGCCTTTCACTTAAAATCATTTTCATTCTTGAGTTGTAGCCAGAGATATAGGTCCAAAACTGCCAAGAAAGAGTCGCCATGTTTATAAGTGGGCACATAAACTTAGTGTGCACAACATCACTTGAGTGCTTCTTGAGTGCTACATTGTACTTGTCATTTGCATAAGTAAATGTGTAAAGCATTGTCAAAGATACTGTGAATTTGGATGCTAGACATCATTGGCGAGCAGTTTAGAATAATACCAAGCCTTTAGTGTTAAGAGGCTGTCTCAGTAAAATCTGCCAGGCTGTATGCGAATGAGGCAGGCTGTATGTGGATCACGTATTTTGTCGTGTTATTTATTCAACTTTGTAATTACGCGTCATTCTAAAAATATTCCTTAAAATTCTCCATAGTGGCGTGAGTATAGTTTTTGAGTGCTCTGTGAAAGTCTTCAAGGTTTAACATGCTCGATCTTTTTTTCTGTAAAAACGATGTTAGCGATGTAGGCTCTAGTTTTATCTATGTTGTTGATATAAGAGTTTCTCTGGGGTTTTCCCTGTAAAATAACTACAGCGTGATGCTATTAACATGAAATATCATGACAATATAAGATGGAATAGAATCAAATTAAAATCTATAACCAATTCGAACAATCATGAACAATATATTTATATATCATGACACAGAGCATCTAAATTAGTATATTGTGCAGTTACTTGTGTATATTTTACTCTAGCGCTTTGGAGCAATGCAAGATCTTGGCTAGCAAGCCCAGAATTTTACCATATTTAAAAAACAAGCACGCTAGCCCTGCCGGAAGTATAAATAAACTCTTGGCAGTGTTAATTTTCGCAGTTTAATTTCAAGCCTGAAATAGGCAGAATTGAACTCGGTCGATGTGAACACACTGCCGGCTAATGAGCTGTCTCGGTTGGCCCATTCCACTCAGCAGGTTCATATGAATGGCCCCTAAATGGTAATTAATTTGGAGAAGTTGATTATATTTGATAAATAAGTGTCTTATCAACAATTCATTATGAACTTTCCATGAATTAGTTTAAAAAAGCCTAACCCGAACATGAAACGACTATTTCTACAATATATGTAGACCTATACAGAGAGAATGAGTTTCACGAAAGGGCTGGTGATTTCCTATTTCCAAATCCCACGCTAATAATTTATAATATATTCACATTTTCCTGTTTCCCTGCTCAATTCTACCTTAAATCTCAGATGCAAATTTGATGGTTTGAGATCCTAGCCTTGGTGGTAAAAATTCCTTTTTCCAGCCGCAACAATCCTAATATCCATTTTACCCTAAAAAGGCAATGATTTTATCCTAGCAACAAGAACATTTTTTTACAAGGTCACGAATAGTGTTCATCAAGTCAATCTTTTTGTCTTTCGAACAGAACTTTAGCTCGAAATGTTTGCATATTTCCTTTAACAGCTTGCAATTTGCATAGATTGTAAGTATCGTACAGAATAGGATGGGCAACGCCAATTTCTTCAACAATACTGTTTATCAGTTCCTCTCTGAATTCTTTTTCTTCTTTGTCATCTTCAAAATCCTCAGCATTATCATCATCTAATATCTCTTCAGCGTTATGTGACTTTCATGCAACACCTTTCTTTCTCATCTGAGCTAGTCGCGAAAAAAAAGCCTTTTATTTATGTTTTTGTGAGCCACTCCACTCTTCTCTGGTGAACAAACAATCACCAGATTCACATCTGGAATTTCGCATGTCACAGGAAACTTGGGATGGATCAGCCTTATTTCCAGTAAATTCCCCAAAAGCAAACTTTGTTGTGAGATACTGACGTACCTTCGGAGAGAACCTAGCACATCCTCTTTGTGGTTTGCATAATGCCCAACCTTAGTGCAGCTCAGACTCTCCTTCAACCATTACCTTGACTGTGGAAGTAGACCTGTTATTGGAGTTGATATTGTCGTACCGTCTTGTCCACTCCTGTCTTATAGTGTCCTAAACTGTTTCATTGTTGATTACTTGGCTGTCTTGGCCCAGGTTTATGTGGTGCTCCAAGTCTTGAAAAGACAAAAATGTATAGCTGCAATAAGTTTTGGTACAATTGAACAGCCCATTTTCACCTTCTAAATTCTTTTCTGAAGCAACTGGGTTACATTTATGGTGTCCCTCAAGAATTTCCGAAAACTTTACTTTGGATTTTATGTCAGTGGCAGTCTGGTGAGTCTTGTAAATGGAACAATTCGAAAATGCTTTTCCCTTGCCGATACCAAAAGCTTTCCAAACTGTAATTCCATTTTAATCATATCTAAAATTATGAGAAGTGCTAAAATTAGGTTGTTTCTTTGCGTCAAGTTGTGTTGCGCTATTGTTCACACAATTAACTGAAGTGGTAGTTTTCTTGACACGATGTTGAGCCACTGCTGTATACATATCCTTAGCTGCCATAACGTCATTTCCTTTGCTACAGTACGTACGAACAGATGCTTTCAAAGGACAGATAATTCTATCACATATATCCTTCCCATATTGTGGCTCAGAGAAATCATATTGCCGAATAGAGATACCAACTCTGTCACTAATATCCTTCAGGGCAGCGACCAGTAGATTGTTGTGGTAACAACCCGCTTCGTCTGAGCGAAGGTAAACCTGAGATATGTTAGATTGATTAATCTTCAGATTTTGCAGAAGATCTTCAACAATTGATGCTACAGAAAACCAGTCTTGGGTGCAGAAGTTAAACAGGTGAACATAGGAGGTCACAGTATTAGTCTGTTTCTCAGTATTTTTGGAAACAACACTACTTATGTGCCAGCTCATGCCTTGTTTGCCATACCACTCTGATTGTTTTTCCCTAAATTTGATTTGAACAAACTTCATAGCCCAATCCATGACTATTAACACTGATGAATTATCTAACTTCTCAAAAACATTTTGTTTGGCAGCTTTTTGATTAACAGAGTGAAGAACATGTGCCTTCCATTTTCTAATGTTTAGTTCTGCTTCTCGAAAATCATGCAAAAGGTCCTCTCGTTTTTCTCGTGTCAAGTTGCTCCCATTAGTTTCAATCGCTTTCTTAATCTCAGCAACAGTTGTTTTGAGGTCCTCACACTCACTGCATAGTGCCATATGTTTATTGTCCCAGGATGCTTCAAAATCGTTGTCCGTTAAATCACTCTGCAATGATCTGCACATAGACTGTTTTCCTTCTGACAGCTATTTATATTCAGTTTTAAGATACTGCTTTGCTGTGTCGAGCCTCTTCCACATTTCCAGTGACTAAGCCTTGTTGTCTCCAACTTTTTCAAGTTCATCAACGATAGAACGTAGTGTCTGAAATGCATTTTTGCCTTCAGCTGCAGTGTTGTCGAGACTTTGCAATCACTTTCTCTGCGACGCTTCTCTATCTTCTAATATGCAAAATAGTGTCGACCTGCTCAATGGCTTGTTGAAATGCTCATGTTTGCAGTACTCCAAGTATTGAGCAACCATTGTTGACCTTGTTACAGTGCGCATGACATTAGGCATCAATATGCTCTCGCCACTGTCAAGCTTTAATGTCCCTGTGCCAAGCGCAACATCTTGATGATAGTATGGCCGATTGATGAAGTCTACAACGTGGTCGATCTTGGTCATGTCCAAACTGATTTGATGATGAATTTGCTTGCTTACATTGTCTTTGCTTGAGTGTGAATTATCCTTATCTACCATTGAGTTAGTTTTGAAAAATGGTTCATGAAGTTTCTGCAAGATTTTTATCGGATATTGATATTCATAAAGACTAAGTATTTGAGTCTTTAGGTTTCTTGTTGGAGCCTTGGCAAAAGCATTCATCAAGTTGACAAGTTCATTGGAAACAACAGGTTCTCCTTTTTCGTATAAAGACTGGAAAAGTTTCTCACCGTCATTAGGGGGAATGACGTTGCAAATTAGTGCACAAGCTTCTAATGCCTTTCTTTGATTTCGTTCATTTTTTTCGCTAGTTGAAACAGCATCTAGGTTTTTTATCTGGTGCACTAGCATGGACGGTCTATGGAACAAGCGACCTATGCTAAATTCTTCATTGTTTTGTTGTATTGTCTAACTACTTCAAATGATCATGTGGCTTCATCATCAGAACTATCGCTTCCAGGCCCACTCTGATGTCCATGGTGGCAATGACTCTTGAGACTCAGACATATGTGTACGAGGACTATGTAACAGGTCGTCTCCAACTGAAACATTCATTTCACTCTCTCCAGTGTCAGGGCTAGATCTACATAAATAGTATGATATGCTTATACCTAATATGTCAATAAGGTTGTAAATGGTCGATGATTAAAATAATCTAGTGGTGCGTTCCTCTTAAATAATTCTTGGCAGAGGTCTCGAATATTCATTTCAAGTGTGTAAGGAGGGGACATTAGCCAAAAGGATAATTTTTCAAACAACATTTCCAATGGATATGTGAGTTATGTATTTTTGTCTTAATCCGGCCGGATCATTGCGTGAAAGATAATTACGCGGTCAGTGTGGGGCCAATATGAACTGCAGAAATAACATTTCCTACATTCTAAGCCTCAGATATCTTTGCAAAGTTGCCCTGAACAGTGTGTGTGTAAGGCAAACATTATTATCATAATATTTTGACATGGGACCAAACCCACCAAATAATTTTCAGTAGGGTACTGAAATAAATCCACTCTAATCAAAGAGAGGCAATGCTTCCTTCCAGAAAAAGGTACCTTTTATTCCTGAAAATGGGCACTTTTCATCCTTGTGCAAAAAGTGGAGAGGACTCTCAGCAGGAGTATATTCCAAGCTAAACACTGCTGAATTACGACTACCCTATCTACACCAATGGAGTGCAATAGCAATTATCTTTATTAGAATTTAAGATATTTGTAAAATTATGTTTAATCTGTCAAATTCGTCCAGTGTTGTAAAAATTAAAGGTAGGCTTACTTTCGGCAGCATTTCACTTGTGATAGCATTTCTAGTATATTTTCCGAATGTGAAAATAACAAATGGATAAATTAAATTACCTTCCCGATGCACTGGTATTTTCTGTCTTTCCTAATGGTCTCGAATATTCTTCTACCAGTGTTGCAGATCATAGCCATTCTCCCTGTCTACTTAAAGTTGTTCGTGCCCCTTGAAACACTGTGTGCATATTGCTGAAATAATCATAAAGTAAGAGAATACTGTAGGAGACATTGCATAATCCATACGATACTTTGTTCTTGATGAGTTTTATATTGGTAAGATTACTTACGAGACCCAATGTGAATAAGGACTCCGTATAACTTAAAACAATCTTGGGCCATGGCGATATTTATTACATTTGTGCCGCTGCATTTACATATCAGCCCACTTTGAATAGGATACTAGCAAGTGCAAAGTGGCCTGAAATATCTTCCTAGATTATCACAATGCTTGGGACAAACTTTTGCCTTCGCTAAGCGGTCTTGTTTAAGATCAAATTGACCAGCTCAGGCAAGAATAAGTTCATGCTCAGTAATATTCAAACTGGATAAGCGACAGCCTCTGAGGTGCGTTTCTACATTTCTATTACATTCAAGAATACTAACATTGCCAGGGACTCCTTGGCTTTCACCACATAAAAACAGACCCAAACCTGACAGAACAACTATTTTCCATTGTAGCAAGTAAAGAGTAAGTTTCTGATGTTTTCCAGTATTCACAATTGATATGTGTTTACAATTGGGTATCGACTTATATTACAGGGAAAACCCATGATAAACTTTTATATCAACAACGTAGATAAAAATAGAGCCTACATTGCTAACATCATTTTTATCAATCAGAAGATCGTGCGTGTTATCAAGGTTTGACCTTTACAAAGCACTCAAAAAATATACTCATGCCACTATGGAGAATTTTCAGGAATATTTTTAGAATGACGCATAATTGCAAAGTTGAATAAATAACACGACAAAATACGTGAAGGAACTAATTATAGTACTCATCCACGGCATTATTTCTCTTCGGGGTCATGTTTGCAGACAAGTTTTTTGCAGTTATCGTTTAAATATGGTCATTGTGTTTTGATTATTTACTTTGATAGATTCAAGTAGGTGCCACTTTTGAAAAATTGCTGCTCAATTTTAAGCAATTTTTATAGCTGTCTGCCATCTTGTAATACTTGATTTTTTGTATCTTTATAAAATATATCAAACGCCAAATTACAATAAGAAATGGGTGTTTAAATTTTACAGATATAATGTTTATCTTCACGGTGAAACAAAAACAAGAAACTATCAAGGTTTTCTGGGAAAAATTTCAAGTGTATTTCTTCTAAATTATACTTCAATTTCGGCTGTAAGACAACATGCACAAGCACAAAATTGCCAAGGGCTATATCTCGCCAAAAAAAAGTTAAAGAAACTTCTCTTACTTGCTTTGAAGTTGCTTACTTAAGTGCAGTTCATGATTTAAAAAGAAGGGAAAAGTATTTTTGAAACCGCATACAGCCTGGTGGACTTTACTGAGACAGCCTGTTAAACTTTGTTGAGGAGAATAGTAATGGCGAGATTACTCTTGAAAATACTTGTGATGAAGAAGGTGACAGAAACAAGATGGATAACTTGAGTTGGTACGGTACTACGACGCTTTATACGTATAGAACTACATAACAATGAGTTGATTGCTCTGAACAGGAGCAAACCACGTGGAATGTAAATTGTATGATATGCATGTAACAAGAGGAGAGGATTGCTTCAAAGCATACAGTCTCTTTTGTGCTATCAATAGCTCATTCACTAATGAAGAAATTGATTTGGACAATACTGTTAGCATTGGCCTTGATGACACCAACTCAATTATGGGCAACAGAAACTCACTAAAAGTAGAATTCTGGAGAAGAAGCTGGATTGCTTTGTAGCTGGTTGTAACTGCCATCTTTCGCATCTGGCTGCTTTTAGAGGGGGGAAAGCATTTGCGGAAGCATCGGGATTTGATATTGCAGATCATCAAATCAACTTTCACTAGTTTGTCAAAGGAAGCTCTCAACTAAAGGGTATGCTTTCAGAGTATATCGATTTTATTGGTGTACAATAGGAAAATATTGTTAATTATGCACCAATCAATGTTAAGCCCGAGGGGGGGGGGAGGCCGGGAAACTATAGGGAATTTGACAGCAAGCGGCTTCCCCACTGTTGGGCTATTGCTTGCAGGGGACTGCCCCAGGTAAGGGACATTTGCCAAGATACATTGATAAGTGGGAGTAGATAGGGACATTTGACCACGTTTCCTGAATCTTCGCCACGAGGTTTTAAAAACGCTAAGATGGCGGAACGAGAAGAGGTACGTATTTGCTTTATAAATTATTCATTTTTTGCGTTAAATTTGACGGTTTTTCTCAGTCTTGTTACATAAATATATATAGCTGAAAACATATAAAGTTTGGAATGCGGATCGCACCAAAAAGTGATTGTTGTTGTCAAAGACCATGATTTGGAACAACTCATAAGAAAAGGTATTATCATTTTGATGATTTGTATGTACATGTACTTGTCTCTGTATTTAAATAGCTTCACTTTATCTGGTGTAGGCACTAACTATGTTTCATCATGCATATTTTTCCATCCACCGGGTCAAAACACTTCATTTAGATTAATTTAATTCAACCATGATTACAAATATACCAGGTTAAATGTATAAAGGTGACATAGTTAAATGGCTACATTGGCAAAATGCAAGTTCAAAATGCATGTAAAGCTTTGATAAAGTGTAAGCCTCCATTGAGCCTTTTAATACAGAGTACATGGAATCGATTAGGTTAAATTGGGTTCATAAGAACTTATTGATACTATTTAATATGTTTTAAAAACAAACATAATACAGTTGTGCCAGGAAAAGCATTTTCAAAAATGTTGATCAGTTCATTTTCAAACTTCAAGGAGCATCTCTGTACAA
>JAODVQ020082571.1:0-17609 GCA_025400075.2 Phenganax stokvisi
TGCTGCATTTATTTTTCGCTCGAAAAAATTCGCGTAGTGGAGAACGGGCTTTAAGATGCATACCTTGGCAGGTCACAGGAGCCTGATAGAGCGGCAATCGTCTTTGACTCTTAGCCACCTTAACGGGATGGTATTCATTATCATGAAAGCGCTGTAGATGACTTTGTATTGCACTCACCTTCGGACCACACAACTGGTACTTTAGAAAGAGTGCAAGAAAGTTGGCAAGGAGCTTGGCTACTTCTCTTGCAGTGTTTTTGTATAGAAAACGTGGTGTCGGTAGTTTAAAGGTTTATTTACAATTTGACGTGAAATTTTTAACTGCTTGTTTTGTAGCTTGGAAATATTTTTCTACAAAGCTTGTTTACATGAATATATTTCATTATTTGCAAAGTTTTTAAATAAATGGAGGCAAAAATGTGCGAACTAAATAGGTGGTTAAATTTTAACCCTTCCGTTTAAAATTTATTCTACACGAGATGTCGTTGAAAGTGATTTCGAGTGCTAAAGTATTTAAGATTCGAGTAGGAGCGGTCAAGAAAACTGATTCTATACGCCCTTGCCAGGAATCGAACCTGGAGTTCTGCGATGCCGTTCCATTGCGTTATATATAAGAAAATATTTGCAAAACATACAGTAGTTGACGTAAAATTGATCAACAGTACTGCGTCCGTGTGCAATTAAAAAGCAAACCACCCGACTTCGAAGAAGTAGTTCAGTTTCCTCCGTGGCCGCAGTCAACACATGCGACACAGTTTCTTTTTTTATCAGTTGAGTAAACATTGCTCTGTAATCGTCGTAAAACACTTGAGTCAGACAAGACGAGACTTATAAGGCGACATGAACATGGAGGTCAAGAGACTTGATCCAGGACACATGTTGTCTAACACGACAAGTAATTGCCTCAAATTAGCGGTAAAGCTTCCTTGTTAACTGAATAACAAAACAACAATCCACTTGATCTCCTAAAAAACAAACAAACATCTAACATGTGCCCATGATGACTGCAAATTCTTACATCAGAGGTACGGACCCTTAACCTTTCAGACTAAATTTTTACAAATTTTGAACAAGGAATATCTTTTACCAGCCTGAAAGAGCATCCTGATTTAAGTAAAACTGCCAAGTTTGGTTGCAAACTGTTATAAAATAAGGAAAATATAGCCATGCAAAGTTGGCAAATTTTGTATATTTTTCTGTTACGTGCGAGAAATTAATGTCCTTTTTCTCGAACGGAGTATTAGTTTCTCGTGCGTAAAAGAAAATTTACAAAATTGGCCAACTTTGCACGGCGATATTTTCCTTATTTTACAAAATTTCGCAACTAAACTTGGCAGTTTTATTAAATTCAGGATGCTCTTTCAGACTGCAGTGAAAAATTTCCCTCATTCATAATTTTTTAAAATTTAGTCGAAAAGGTTAAAGGTTCATTGGTGGAGACAATTGCTTAATCACAAAGACCGTAATTACCACTGATTGAACAAGTCTCTTTTTAATATCCGACGTTTTCTTGAACAGTAGCTACTAGTGAGAAGTGGGATAATCTAACGATTTCTGGTTATTCCTGCAAGGACTTTTTATAACCATTTTACAATTCAGTTCTATAATATGGTAACCCTCAACGATCATAGATAGATTTTATAAAATACTAACAAATTTAAGCAACAAATTATGTAGCCATCATATTAGGCTTTCCAAATGTAGTTATCATAATCATAACCTTTAGCTTCGCATATTAATTTACGACCTGTGAGACGTCGCAGTTTTGTCGAATTCTCGAGTTGGACGTTAAATTCTCAAGACTATAACTGTTCCAAAGACGATAACTCACCTCTAAAATGTCATACTAACTCAGTCAGACTTTGTTTAGACATTATTTTCGCGAGAAAAAGCAATAAGATCGTCTAATGGTGTAAAAAGATTGATCTCATTTTCACGCCTTTCCATCACCAAATTCTACTTATAAAAACATGACATTTCACATATTTTAAACATGTTACACGTTCTCTAATACTCTCAGCAACATATTTGACATGCGTGTACAAAGGTTAACTTGCTGTGGAAAGCTACCTTGCCTTATGCAGCTCACTAAACTTTCAAACAATGTTTATTTTTACTTTGAAATTTCAAGGAATGCGTGTCAATCTAAAAGTGAAGCCACTGAATCAGATTTAAAATTGAAACGTTGAAATTTTCGGTAAATTTCGAGTTTGGGATCTGATATTTAGAAAGTTACAAATCTGGTATGACATTAATTTTGATTAAGTGTTACATTTGAATTCGCTCTAATCCACTTGTAGAACTTATCCATTGAGAATGCAATGTGAAGATCTGACTAATGATCAACAGAGCGGTGTTTTTAAATTTCTTTATGCTGCTGCATTACCGTGGGTTCTATACACACCACAACTCAACTTTCATGTCAAGCCATTTCGCTGCAAATACACGTTGTCAGGGTACGTCGCAGCGATCGTGCTGTAGTTCATATTGAAAACAAAGACGTAAACTTGTCTAATTCTATCGTGTCTGTCAAATAGGATCATATCCTAGAAGAGCCGGATTAACGTAGTTAATTAAACTGATGTCTTCGTTGTTGAGGCTATGACATCCTCGGATGAATTAGTTACATAATGTGTCCTGTACGCCACCACATGAACTCAGTTATGTGAAATATGCGAGAAACTTGGCAGCCAAACATTTAGTTCGTGTTTTCCTTCATGCAAATTTCAGCAGTGGACGTGACTGTATTTTTCAAGTGAAGATCTTTCCATATGGAGTAAATTTGTTTTCTCAACTCTCAAGTTATGTAGACACAGAAAAATTCTGAGCGAGCGTTCTTAGTCAAGTACCAGCTAAATTCACAAAACGAAATCAGTATAGATCTTATTGCTTTTTGAAACTTTCCCTATGGCCTCTTTTCTATGTTATGCTATTCCTCAAGTACACATGGGATTAATAATCAGTTTATATTTAGTCTCACATGAAAGAAGGACGTATTTTTTGTGAATCAATGAAATATAACTTGTCTACACCCCGAAGATGACACAAAAATCATGAAAACGAGGTCATTGGGTGAAATTGCTATAAACGGTAGTGTCTGTTAATCACAAGCAATAACACTTTCGCGGAAGCATGCACTTTCCTAGTGTTTTTGTAGTTGCTTCATTATTACTGACAAATTACAAACTAAATTTGGCTATCAATAGTGTGACATAAAGGGCGATCATGCAATCGTAACTTTATAGTCGCAATGTTGAACTATAAAGGTATTTAGAAGTAAACGTTTATATAGTGCAATATCAGCAGATGATTTAGTCTAATGTTTATATAGCATGCATGCTAAATATACGACAGAAACTTTCACAAACAAAACAGGGTCGCTACAAGTAAATATTATACAATGATTTGGATGTAGAAATGCTAGATCCATTCAAAGTCCAATCAAATCAAAGTATCTATTTCGATCGATCATGTTACGTTTATCAGAAAGAAATTTTCTTTTGGGTGGCACCAGATCAAACTAGCGTTGGTTGGTTTGACCCTTGCATGCATCATAGCTATCAATAGTTTTGCTAACACTTTGCAATCAAAATTACTTGAAATTGAGTATGAGAAGTCAGTATTTCTTCTTACAATCTATTTTTTGATAATATTAAATTTCATTGAAAATATTATTGTCTTAGTCTATTGCTCAGAATATTAATCACTATGGTACAAAAGCAACTACAAATGCTGTGCTTTTAATTCGAGAAATAATCTGCGTCGTTTGACCATTGTGCATATAGAAGACCTCTTCAGGAAATATGCTTGCATAGATGTAGTTGTATCATGAATTTGTCCATTTATAAATACGGATAGCATTTTGAAAACTTGAGATGTTTTCAAAAAAAAATCACGACGTATCTTTCATCTAATAAATAATTGCACAGTAAAGTGAACGTTTGGAGAACATAACATGGTGTGCGATAAAAAGAGTCAGTCCCTTCTTATTCCAATTAGAGTGCTTGTACTTAGAAACAAAAAGTCTACTATGCTCTTTTTGAGTTGGTATATATGGAAAAAAACTAGTTTGAAATTTAAGAAATCATTTATAGATAAGCGAATGATATGAATGTGACATGCTCAGTCTTTGAAATTTAATTTGAAAGGCTGTTTATTTTTTCTGAGATACCACGTCATTTCTCATCTGCGATATTACTATAGTCCATAAAAAATAAAAGATAAACTTTTGAAAACCTTTTGGGATGTCTTTAAGGAATGTTTGCACAGTTTAGGATATTTTATCCAAATATAACAAACTATTTGTGCAACAGGTTACAGTCAAAAATATCAGAAAACATACAGAGTAGGATTCCTATATTTTCTTGAAACATAATTATAGAAATTTTTCTCCTCATTTCGGCCGAAGTTTTGAGAAAACTTGTCGCTAGTATATCAAAACTACAAGAACTTGTTTTACTCATAATTCTCCATCTATGATTGTACAAAACATTCATCACAAAATAGGGTTGAAATTGAAAACTCAGTGTGTTGAAGTCTGCATTCCTTCCTAAGTAGCCAGAGCATAAATTTCCAAGATAACAAAACAACAAGATGTTTTCCCTCATAATTTACATCCTTTTAATGCTTTTGCTGTTATCGAGTTTGAAGTATGAATAAAATTTTAAAAATTTAAGAGGTTTATAAAAAAGTAAACCGTCAAGAGGTTTAACAACATTACTTCTTAGCAAAACGTCATCATGATCTTTTTCTAAAAATTCAGATCCTTTCAAGCAAAAGTATGGTTGAAATTTTGAAAACGTAAAATATTTTTTAAGCTGCCTAAGCATGAAAATTTCGACATTGATCACCTGCTATTAAAGCAGCAACAGTTTGTTTTTGCTCATAATTTGCATCATGTCAACAGTTTTCTCAAAATGTATTCAGCTACAAATATGGATGAGACTTTGAAATTTGAGGATGATTTGAAAGGCAAAGTCAGACTACAATGATATTCGGGACATTACTATTATTACCGATTAACGACACCTTGTTTTTGCACATAATATGCATCGTTCGACATATTTTACTATATTTGTCAAGCTAAAAATATAGATGAAACTTTAAAATCTTCTGACGTTTTAAAAACAAACTATATAAAATTCTGGACGTTAATCATTGTGCTATCAAAACAACAATAGGTTGTTTTCCTCATAGCTCGCGTGGTTTCTTCATATGTTTTTCTATATTTATCCCTCCTAAATATAGGGATGAAATTGTGAGAACTTTGAGCTTTTCCAGATGGTGCACAGTTTTTCATCAATGTAGAATGTAGTTGCCCTGTAAATTGTGAACTGGTCACGCAGTCTCTGTTATTTTTAGCCTACTCGATCACTGTAAAATCATTGGAGATTTGGTCTGAAGATTTGGCCAAATCTTTCTTCTTGTTCATGTTGATGCAATGTTGTGCTCGACACGAAGACACAGTAGGCCAGTTCACACGGGCGATTTTTGCTGCAATTTGTCTCCTTTTAGTGTATGTGATCGAGTAGGTTGACTGGCGAGTGTATTAGCAAAATTGTTGGACCAAGTATTCTCACCAGTTATCCACTCTATCACATCGTTCAACACGAGAAATATCGCATCGAAATTCGCCCGTGTGAACTGGCCTATATAGTCATTGAAGATATCGTTTGGAGACTTAAGCGGCAAAGTTTCGTTCGTTTTTATAGCAAACTTGTTTGCTTGCGGTGAAGACATAGCCAGTATAAAGGTTACGGTTTTGAAACTTAACCAAAGTCTTTGCTGACAAAATAGCCCTTTGTTTTGTTAACCTTAGGGCAGTGAAGACACAGCCATTGAAGATAACAATGAACCAAAGTTTTTGTTTTATGTTTTTGCTTATGTTCATGTAAACGTGTCCACCGTCCACACATAATATAGTATATTCGTTATCATTAGAGAAATAGCTTAGCCACCTCTCCTAACTGTTTATTTTATTTTTCCGTTCGAACATCTCACAACGTATTGAAGTGTTTTGACCAAAGTTTACATATCATTGGTGATAATCAAATCTAAGAGGATTCACAAAACAGCTCAATTCATTACAAGTAATGAGAGACGTAGTAGAACACTTCGGCAGTTCGAGTGTCTCCTGGAGTTTGAAGTTTATTGACAATCACACCATTGCAATATTACAATGTAGCTACAAAGATCAAATCTTGATGAAATGAAAACTATCCAAAAACTACTTCATCTAAAACCAACTACTAGGTACAAAATCACCCTCCAGACTGCCCTCCTTTGTATCCTTTCTTCATCGCCTCATCTTCGGAAACCTCCGCGTTGTCTTCGTAATCACTCGGCCAATTGAAGAGATCTTCTTTCTTTAGAAATGACATCATAGCTATTTTCAACTTCTCTAAATAGGTCATGTGACACTGGGCACGCGTTGCTTTGTGGAAGAAGTAGGAAAACGATGAATAAAAGTAGGATGAATACACGTATTTTGATTTTCTGCCGAAGTTAAAATGGAATAATGAACATATGAGTCGACTAGAAACTCTAAAACTTGCATACCTCCGCCAAGGAGTTTTAGTATGCTGCTGATTACTTGTCATAGACTGATTATATTTTATATGTTTATCTTCATTGAAATATTACCAGCATAATTATATGATGGCTTTGGCATATTAAAACACAAACAGGGCACCATCATGTGATTCAACAAAAATAGCCAATTCTCAGGAAATGTTTTGGTGGTAATGTTCTTTTAAAAATCGCACGAAGGAACGTATCAACCATGGTGAACGGTTTAAGAAAGCCTAGTTCTGAGAAGAACTGTTATAACTAACAAAAATTTTTGAACTTTAAAAAGACGTAGAAAGATTTTTAAGAACAATATGCATTTCGGCAGACCGCTAAGAGCGGTCAAACAAAAAGCAGGTGTATGAGTGTTTCAAATGCGTTTTAAGTCCAAGACAACACTTTATAATACAATAATAAACTATTGAACGTTAACTTTTATTCGCTAATTTTCATCCATTTGATTTTTAATAAAAAAATATATGTCCTCGGCCGTTTATTATCTGGGGACACAAACACACTATGTCAAACATCCAAATTTTCATGCATGCTTCAGTACAAAACAATAAAGCTCTCCTGAACAAATGTCTTTCCCTTCTAAAACTATTTACCTTTCTATAGTCTGTCTCCATACTATACTTGAGTGCCTGTTTAGCTGTTCCATTACAGAATTATTCTTAGAGACATGCTAAACACATTTCACATCTGAAAATGAATTATCTTTAACTGTATTACATAAAGGCCGTATTACTTGCATTGTTTTTGGTGTGTCTAAATTTTGCCAACGCTCGCTCAATATTTGTTCGGGGGACAAAAGTGTATGTTAAGATGTAGTTAAACGTAGCTAAACTATAATTAAGTACGAATACCAACCAACCAGAATCGCCTATTCAAGATTTAACTACCTATTAACAACAAAATCATAGTTAAAACGTTGATAGAACCGGCCCCAGAATGGATATCGTCCACAGAGAATAGGATATCCGCACAGGCAGGAAATGACGTCAGTAATGCTGATTATATGGGGGGACTGGTCGAGGATGGTGGGAAAGTGAAAAAGATTGCAAACCTATTAACGCTGGACAGGGAGGTTCATTTTGTGAATAGGGATTTCGCAAAACTATCTATTCGTAAAGAAAACATCTCTAAATAGTTGAATATAATTAAATAAAAATTATTTACACCCTTGTACCGGCTACTTACGCTACAAATATCACATGATGCGAATGAGATGTTAGTGATAGATTAGTGAGAAATGAATTGCTTACGTTAATGCCCGTGTATAACCCTTGAAATCAAACTTAAAGCTTTTCGCCGCAACCAGGTCGTTGCAAGATTCTTCAGTTCGCTGTCCTGTAGTTTCTCGTTTCATTGTGCGATGTCACACTTTACCGATATATCTCAGTACCCACATTCTAGCTCAAATTTTAAGGCTTTCGCGGCTTTTTGTCTTGTTGCGCAATGTTAGAAACACTTTCTTTTCAACTTTCATTCCTGTTTTAAAATACGTTGTCATCAGCTCTTACACGGGTAAGTGACAGTCCTACTCGCAATTAAAAAAAACTTTTCCGTCTCTTTGTTACCACAATGAAACATTTGTAATATCTCGCAGTCAGTTCATGCAATAAGATGTTACATTTGTTGTTTTTTCTTCCTATTTGGTTAATTTGTTATAGTTTACTTGTTTGATGTTGTGGCAACGAAACGCTGGAAGATCCTCTTGTAGTCGTGGTATAAACATCACTTTTACTCTTGGTGTAATTTACTTCGTGGAACCTTCCTTCAGAGGATGATTCCAATTTGCCTGCTGCTCGCTTCTTACTTTTTCCAAACAAGAGCTTTCTGTATTTTGCCTTTGTCTCGCTTGAAAGCACACAGTAGAAGATGAACACTAGTAACCCCTGCAGGGAATTGAAAATACAGAACAAATACTGGAAAACAAGTTTGGCGTCTCTTATTGCTAGGATACCAAACATCCAAGTCAGACCCAGAACCACCAAGATAGCCGTTCCACGTCTGGCATGCTGCAGTCCAGTTGTTCGCTTGTCAGCGGATACTCTGCTACCGGAAGTGAGAAGTGAGCGAATGATAAACCCGAACGCGATGGAGTTACACAGCAGGATTGATATAACTGGGGCGAGAAAACCAACTTGGAACGGCAAACCTCGAACACGGCAACTGCAAGGGAAATATATTAGAGAATGTATAGATCACGTTACGCGATCTGCGCTACGTTGGATGAATTTGACGAAAGATTTTTTTGTTTGCACTTCACATGTCATCCTACTGGGCGAAAATCTGTTTCTGCTCTCACGGAGGGATGGTCCACATCACCTTGAAGAAATCTAATTCAGTCATAGTTTTCCTCTAATAATATTGAATGATTTTTATATCTTTTTGTACAGAACATTTTTGGCATGCACGAAGGTTTTTCCTGTAATAATAGGGAGCTTACGAAAAGTGAGTTTGGGTGACGACACAGTGATAAGAGTAACAATCACTGACATATATACATCTGGACTGCTGGCTTGGCGCCAAAAAGCGTGGTCCAAGATGGCCGAAAGCCTGAGAGTGTTTGCTTATGAAGTCGGCTGCTGACCAATTTTGATGACTTTATTGAAGAGCCAGCGATGTCGCAATACTCTCATATTCTTCAGCCTTCGTGACTTTTAATTGACCACGCAAGCGTCAAGTCAAAGAGCACAGGAGCAAGCAGTCCAGATGTATATATGTCTGTGGTTGCTTCACGTGACCACGCCTCCGCGAGAGAAGTTCTTTTGATCGTGTCCTCAAAATTCAAACTGGCAGAAAATAGAGTTATTTCGAAAAGGTACAATTTGAAAATGTTTTATATTTTAACAAACTTAGATATAATTATATATTTTCTAACTATTTAGCGAATGTTTCTGATTACTCGAACTGAATTTAAATGTAAAATTTGAAAAAAAAACAAAGGTGTTGTGGCAGGAATTCGCGACGTCAGCGTATCCAGGTGGATTTGTAAGATGAATTTGACTTAGGACGACGCTGTGTTGTTATGGCGTCGTCGTCGCACAAAATGAGCGCAATCGTAAGCTCACTAATACTATTTAAGGGATCGGCTGTCCGAAGAATGTTTTATTAGTTTCAAAGGTGGATAAATTCGAAGGAGAAATCCTACTCAAAACTGTATTCGTCTTTTAACCAAACTGAAAGTTCTTAAACTGAATATCTTAATTATGTATCTAATAATACGTTTACGACGTAGGGTTAAACTTTAAGGATTTACAAGACATGAGGAAATATGTAATCAAATTGTGGCTCATCCACCTTTTAAGCTGAACGGTATTCGTGCAACTAGCCGCCTATAGCAGCTGTAAAAGCTTCTGTAGGAAAGTGAAACTACACCAATGCAAGACAGAACGAACTTCAAATAAAAAAGAACAAATATGGAGTGTGTCACTTACAAGTGCTCACCACCGTACTCATCAATTGCTGCAGCCGCTGAAATGATCACCACAACTGCAGGCGCACCTAGAAAACACAGTCCTTCACTTAGCATAGCCTCGTTTGCAGACACTTTGACTTCTCAGTGATCGCAAACAAACAACCTCTACAGGCATTACATTTATATCCACTCCTTACATTTCGGTTTCTAGAAATACTCAAACTGTAGCCTCAATTCCAGACTGTGGTTTATTAAATGCATGCAAAGGAGGCTAAGTTTGGCGCCACATTTCGAGCTTGGTAACGTTAAGTTGTATTGAAATAAATGGTTCTGAAGTCTGATGTGTCACTTACCCCATCCAACAGAGCAGCATTTTAAAATAAATTTGGCGTGATACGTCGGCATGACTTTAACAAAAGCTAGGTACATGTTGTAGGCTTGCACTGTTGTCCATGCAAACATAGCTAACACGAAGTAATGAAGAGCTATCGCCGCTGCCCTGCATCCAGCAAGTGACGAAGTCTTAGATCTCTCAGCGCCCACGAGAAACACGATCAGCGTGAGAGATAGAGCGATACAGAAGTTCAGCAAAATCTGAGTCGGTACTTTACTGCGAAAGTCTCTGAAAATAAAAGAAATCAATAATTTATATGAACTACCCTCAAATACTGTCTCTCCAAAACCAGGAGAAAAATATTTTAGCAAGCTTGAGTTGCACAGAAATACATGAAAAATGTTGCTTTCTCATTATATTCGAAAGCCGATGTCACTTTTGTTCAAAATAAGCAGGAACACATGAGTTTTGAAGATCGAGGGAAATCGATAAAATTGTTTGCCGTTTACCAATGCAAGTTTTAAGCGTCTTTTCCACTCGGCAGAACTCTTCGAGCGGAAAATAAATCTAGCAACGTGATTGGTTCACTCAAGCCAATCAGTTTGTTAGATCGATTTTCTGCATGGAAATTTCCGCCGTGTGGAAAACGGGCTTTAAGCAGAAATTGGATCCCTCAGCCTTGACCAGTCTCAAATGAAGAGTTCAAAATCTTCGTTAATCATTTATCGTAAATTTCTGCTAGTGTCTTAGAAAGTAAAATGTTATGCCGAGAACAAAAACCAATTGGATACGCCGTATGGAGTAACTCATTGTATGTCATACACTGTTGTACTTACTTGAGAATAAGTATGGTAACAATTGTAAGAATAAGACCAACCAATGAGATTGCGCACCCAACGTAACTTATTATACTCAAGGCTTTCTCATGATCTTCATTTCTCTCATCAATATAAACATCCTGAAAGAAAATGAGGAAATATAAACAACAACAAAAAACGAACTTAAAAATATACTAGTCTGTATCACAGCTTGCCACCGGTTTTAAACTTATTTACATAATTTTCGAGGTTAAGACTTCACGATTTCTTGTAACGTGTACAGGTAGCTTGATTTTTCGTGTTGATTTTCTGCAATATGTGTACGTCTACCTAAAATTAACTTCTACATTCTTTTGAACAAAACTATAGTCTGCACGAAATCGGAGGAAAATGTAGAAATAAACGTAAAGAAGTCTGCCAGGTGTTGGGATTAAAATAAGGCTACCCGTAGTCGTCACGCGAAATATAGTTGTACCTTAATCTCTCTAATGATTGACATAGAACAACTTTTCATGCACTGATTCTATAGCAAATGATTTTAAAAGTTTTTTAAGGTCATCTACATCACTTTCAACGCACTAAAAGTCTTTACGTCTGAATCAAGCTTAGGCGTTGTTATGCAAGTCACTCCAACATTAAAACATTGAAGCAGACAATACGCAGTAGCAGGGCTTTTGAGTCAAAACTCCTCGTCTTGGAAAGTCTCAATTCATTAACTTCAAAATAGTTTGATAATTGTGTACCAATTTTTTAAGTTTGGATTTTTCTTTTTTACAATGAACTGGCTATGACGTCTAGGAACGAAAGAAGTCTTCAATGAAAGTTGGTGGAAGACGAGAAATCACAGTGTTATCCAGGTATAAACTGTTTTAAAATTTAAAAAAATATAGCTTAAATAAAATAAAAAATCTAAAAAAATTTAAAGAGGAAAGGCGTGCGGTGAGGGTGTGATTATATTGGAGGGAATTGTTCATCCGATTCCATTCCGCCTAGCTAGAACGAAACCTGACGTTAGTTTGTAATTATACATTGCGCGAGCAACTAATGTCAACGAAACCTACCATTAATATAGCAAAGTTAGTCAAATGTGTGCAATGACATGTGACTACACCATTTTCGATTCCTTTGTAACTACATCCAATCGGTGACCAGTCTCCCGATCCATCGCTCAACAAGGTGAAATTCCAAAACACACAAGCAGTAGTTTCATCTATTCCTTTCTCCAAAGGCTTGAAGGTCGTTACAATCGGGTCTTTTAGATCTTCAAGTCTCTGATCCTTCACAGAACCTGATATCACAAAACTGTTCTTCTTTCTAACAGTGCCCGGTCTGAACTTCGAAACGTTTTCATTCAAACTTGTGAATAAAGACGTCGAACGGTAGATAACGAATAAAATGCGTTGATTTTGAGATTTATCATCAGCATCCAAGTTTTCAAACAATGATGAAGGCATGGCAAGTGAGACTTGAGAGACATTGGATTGTACTTCTCTGTTATCGTCGTAAACTAACAAACTATCGGTTGTTTCTTTTATAGAGGCGACTCCAGCGCCATTGAAATTTTGGGAAGAAATTTCTTTTGCGTACACAGCGATGTTCGGCTCGTTTTGACTGACATTCTGACCAAGATTCAGAGGAATATTTTTCAAATATGACTCCAAAACTGTGATTAGCCTTGAAGGAATTGTAAGAAAAATACTTTGTGAGTGAAAAGCGGAGAATAGGAGGGAAACTGTACATTCAACAACAGTGAAGTAGTAAACTTAATCGCAGATCATATGGCATATGCTTTTTAAAGGAAAACTTTTTTCAAGAAAACTTAGTAGAC
This sequence comes from Phenganax stokvisi, assembly GCA_025400075.2. NCBI lineage: Eukaryota > Metazoa > Cnidaria > Anthozoa > Malacalcyonacea > Clavulariidae > Phenganax > Phenganax stokvisi. Next base: position 12,972 of record JAODVQ020082571.1, read on the forward strand.
AGACATACACTCAACACAAGCTGTTATAGCAAAAATGCAAAAGGTGCCACGTGAACGAAATGTTAACCAATAGAAATGAAGTGGGTGTAACTACATGGAATTGCTGCATAATAGCAAATCTATGATATACCAGTATACTTTAAGTTTACGCCAACTATTTTAATATCACAGATTGTCACTACTGCTCTAATTTGAATTTTCGAATTGTAACAAACCAATAAGGGTAGTAATGTTTTCGTTACAGTAATTCGTCAGCATGCAGGTGCTGCTTCCGTCGGTCAGGTGATAGCATGGGTGAAAGCCACTCACCTTGCTGAAGCATTACTCTTTCTTTGACTGTCAGTAACCACCTGAGGATCGGACTTCAACAGATTGTTCACTGTTTTCACTAACTTAGGCCCAGTCTGAAAGAAACATTTTAATGAAAGCTCAGAAGCGTAATTGTTGGCGATAGAATTCTTCTTGACGAGGCCATAAAGTGTTTATAAATATTACCTTGGTTAATTTGTCCACATCGCTGACGATATCTTCCAAGATCAACGTAGACAAGACAACGTCATTAACATCAAATTCGGACGCATTGATCCCAGTTATGTTCGCGAGTTGCTCACTCGCGTTATGCACCGATATGTCATCACCAGTTAACATCTTAAAAACAGTTCAAAGAATGCTTTTCTGGTTGCCGTATCAAGCTTGATTGAGCTCCAGACATGCAACGTGTAAATATGCAAAGGACTACCTGATCAACTGGTAAAATTCAGCAGAAGATTTTTTGAGCTATGCCTCAAAATCTGTATTTTGTAGTAGAATTGAATGCAAGCTAACTTTGGAAAATTAGTCAATTCATATGCCAACTAACCATCGATATACAAAACTACATTAGCGACGAGGCGGGGAAGGGGTCGCAGTTTTCCATTGTTTTCTAGCTTACTCTATAAAGAGTAGGATTAAATTGTAATTGTATAAGACATTAAATGTTTAGTAATGCTGTTCGAAGGACGTTTCATTCAAAATCGTGCAAATCAAGAATTCTCCTTACCTGGAGTACTTTCGACAAAGTAGAAGTAACTTCAGAATCATTGATCTTCAAAAAGTTACACTGCTCAACGCGTGGTTCATCCCAGTATGGCTTCTTGCATACGTCATCATTGTTGCATGCGCAGAGACGATAGGGACCATCACTCAATGGTGACGTGATCTCATTCTTACCATACGGACACGAGGTCTGGTACACGATTCCCCCGGATACTGCTGGCCAAGTGAATCTTCCCTGAGCCACATCTTCCCCAGTTGTGTCATTGGGACATTGACCTTGACATAAAGTACGCTTAAGCCTCGGGGGTTACAAGTCCCTCAGCTACGCCTTCGGGACTTTTACTAAACCTCCCTCAGTTTATGGGACATTTAATCACTAATATCCCTCAAATCATGTGTTTACTCAAAAGAAACTTTTTTAAATAGAAACAATTTTATCGTCTTCAGCAACAGTCGGTCGAGAAATACAGCCAAAGCATTTCGCTCCGTATGCTGATTCGGACGATTAAAATTGAGCCTCGCGTGCACCCCCATGAATTCAGACTATAGTCTGGGAAAACCCCTTAAAATCGTGATGAGACTTGCTTGAACGATTTTTGGCTAAAACATTAAATGTTCCGAAATAATTTCAGCGTTCTGATCAGACGCCTGAAAAAAATTCACTTACCGATCGACTTAGGGGCAGGAGAAGCAGCTGTATAAAACAATAAAAAATATTAATTATAAACATGTTGCTCTTTCACAATATTGCAAGTAGTTACTTAGATGAACTCTAATTACTATATAATAATTTAATTACTTAACACTAATTGCTGATCAATTCAGCTGTGATTGGTGGTAAGGAACCTTAAATTAAAGGACTAGTTTGGCTATCCGTATTATTTAAATGACGTAACTACTAATTATAGTATTTAACTGTTTCAGTTACTAATAATTTACTTACGATAGCATGGCTGTTCTTGAGGTAGATGGTCACACTTCAGTTGTTCAGGCCACTTGAAGTTCAGTTCATTAATGGCGTACGCACACTTCTCAAACACACTTTGACACAATGAACGACAAGGTAGCTGACTAACTCGTTCTTTCACGAGATAACTTGGAAGAAACGCTGAACATGTGAGAGCTTTCATGTCAGAAGAACACCTTGTTCGTAGCAATGGAGCAAACGTATCCATGGCTATGAATGATTCATTCTGAGTTTTATGACCAAAAAGATTTGGCAGTTTTGTAAACGGATATAAACTTGAACAAAAGCTCGAGGTGATTTGTTCAACGCCTCGTGTTGTAGCTACCTCGATCTTACTGAAGGTTCCCGGATACTTTGAGACGTTATTAACTGAGCCTAAAAGAAACTCATAGGTGGTGTTTACTTTAAGACCATTCAGAGTCGCACTGGTCTCTGTAGTATAGAGACGGTAATTGTAGACAACTCTGGAACCAATTTCTCTGTACAAAACGGCAGTTTGAACAGTCAAACCACGCTTAAATTCCTCTGGCAACTTATTCCACTTAAACTGTAGAAAATTCTCTCCAATGTTGTGAATGTCTAGCGCTGGTGGTGGAGCTGAAAGAACCTCAAATGTTCGATCTCTTTTGAAAACAACTGAAAAACAAAAATTCATGTTTAGCCGGAGGGTATACTACGATGTAACAATACAAGTTCCGACCCCGCGCGGAAAACGTCTGCAATTCAAGATAGCCAAAATTCTGATAACGCATGCTAAGATCTGTAGGCAGTCTGCTTTTAAATTGCATTATGCGCTCAGATGCCATTTTAGCAATACCTGGGCTTGTTGTCGTTACAATTGGCCCTTTAGTTGCTAAGCGAAGGACGGGTAAGGTTGCGTTAGGCTCAGGAGGTGATGATGTCATGAAAGGTTTGGAGGAAAAAGGCTTAGGGCTTGATGCAGTTGCGGATATTAGGTCTACCCCAAGTGTTGCATTTGCCTCGCATCTATCATAATCACAGCAGCCAAATTTTCCACACATGTCACCAGGTGCTCTGAGTGGACAGAAAAGTTCGCTTCGACATTGGTCTTTATCTTTGCAGCCTGTCGAAAACAGAAATATAATTGATACATCTCTACTTCGTCGCCTAGTTCGTGAAAAAGTCAATGAAAACAGTTCAGAAAGTATACAAACCATGTGGCTTATACTCAAAAAGTCTTCACCGCGAAAAAATTTTCGTGAAGATTGAAAAAAAAAGCCGAAAGACATTGGTGACGTTTTCAGAGTGTCTTTGGTATGCACAAGTTTGCATAAACGAAACAAAAAAGTGGAACAACTGGACAAAGAAAACACTTCAGTCAAAACATGAACGGATAAACTGAAGTTAGAGCTTCCACTCAAACCACACGCGATGACGTTATCCATTGGGAAGATGTGTAACTTACCCTTCTCAATTCGTCTACTACCATTTCGTTGGATTATCTCCGCCATAAAACAATACTCTCCATCATAACATTGTCTCATTCTCTGAACGCAAGTTGATCCCGTACAAGGGCAAGTCAACCCTTTGGCATTCCGATCTGAGAAAATTTAAGGATAAATTAGCATCACTTTATGTCCCAGACCTGACTTCCCCTTTAAATCCTTAGTGTACGAAGGCTTTTCCCAAACTGATAAATACATTAACCTGGCTTACTTAGAGTCAATAAAGGCAAACTGAGTTGTGGACTAAGGGAGTAAATTAAACTTGGTTCAATGACAAAGTAGTAGCTTACTTCATGGAGCATAATTATGGTGTACATCACCTATCTACAGGACATGGTAGGATCTGCAGACATTCTGCTTTTATATTGCATTGTGGGCTCAGATGTCAGTTTAGCAATACCTGGGCTTGTTGTCGTTACAACTGGCGCTTTACTTGATATGGGAACAACGGTTGAGGTTATTTTAGGTTCGGGAGATGATGATTTCATGAGAGATTTTGAGGAAAAAACAATAGGACTTGATGAAAGTGCAGGTTTCAAGTCAACTCCAAATGTCGCATTTGCCTCGCATCTATCGTAATCACAGCAGCCAAATTTTCCACACACGTCACCAGGCGCTCTAAGTGGACAGAAAAGTTCGCTTCGACATTGGTCTTTATCTTTGCATCCTGTGGAAAACAGGAATATAATTGAGACATCTCATCTTCGTCGCCTAGTTAGTGAAAGAGTCAATCAAAACAGTTCAGAAACCTGACAATCTCAAAAGATCCCGTAAAGAGTTGCAAATTATTTTCGAAGCCAGATGTTGTAGTCCGGTAATATACAAACCATGTGGCTTATACTCAAAACGTTTTCACTGTGAACAAGTTTTCATGAAAAATGACAAAAAGATAGCCCAAAGATGTTGGTGACGTTTTTAGAGTGTCTTCAGCATGCACAAGTTTGCACAAACGGAACAAAAAAGTAGAACACCTGGACAAAGAAAACACTTTGGTCCAGTCTTGAAACATGAACGGATACATTAAAATTAGATAAACTGAGCTTGCACTCAAAGTAATACGTGATGACGCCATTCAGAGCGAGGGCATGTAACGTACCCTTCACAATTCGTCTACTACCATCTCGTGCGATTATCTCCGCCATAAAACAATACTGTCCATCATCACATAAT
>JAODVQ020082678.1:6880-17606 GCA_025400075.2 Phenganax stokvisi
TACAGCTGAGACGTCTGATCAACTTTGTATTTGTTACTGTGTTCATTCAATTTCCTAGTTACTTAGAAAAAGACCATATCCGACACTGCGTTCCATCTTCAGTGTCCAGCGGTCTAGCAAGTTTACCCCAAGATTATGTGTATTTGGATGGTAAACGAACAGAGCAAAGAACGAACAAAACGCTACCTACCGGAGAGATTATTGATGCAAGCAGAACGTATGAGAAGATACTGTCGTATTTCACAACAACAGATTTAACATCGGATGACATCTATAAATTAGGACAACATCAAGTTGAAAGACTGTATCCGCAGGTAATGCACTGCCGTTCGTGCGAAAATTGGGTACGGCTAAGGCTCGTGGTTTTCCACACGCAATTTCCACAGGAAGTTTCGTCCCCTGAAAGATGTGACATACTGCAAGTACTTGCTTCAGCAGTCTTATAGTTGCTGGATGTTGGAACTATCTAGCACTCTAGTCAGTGAATGTACACAAACCCATACATCGCGACAGAATAGAAATTTAACCTTGAAAATTCCTAATATATGCCGGCTCACTCAGTTCGACATAGAACTATGTAACGTAGACGCTTACATGCAATTGTTTTTATGGCTCTGATTCACTCCCTACTCTCGCTCTTTCAATGAACGGAGGCGAAAAAGAATATTCACTCTTGGTTGCGCAATATAGATACTTACTTTATCATTGTAAATTTAGCATTTGCAAATTGAAAGTTTCAATGAAAAGTAGCGCACAACACTTGATAAGGGATGTATCCTGGTTTCCAGTTAGTTTTCCAGTTTTTGGAAGCCAAGATAAAAGTTGGAAAAATGCCAATATATACAGCACAATGTCTAGCCATTCAGTCATTGTACAGCTGCTCCAGAGAAATAACCATCTCAGTTTTCCACAGCAAAAACTATTTGAGAGATTTCTGGTGATATACACTAACAGTTTTCTTTATATCCACCAATATCCACTTGGTTCTTTCTTGACTGAGAATTTCTAATCCACTAATGACATTTCTAATATTTCAGCTGCTTATGTTTTAATCTTTCAGATCTTAGAAATCGCGAGAAACGTCACAGGAATCGCAAACGATACTGAAGCAGTGAAGGCGTTTCGAGAAAAGCTAACAGATCGTTCTAACTATTTCAATGAAGAACCATTTCCAAAGAACGAATCTGACAAGGAAGCTCATAAAAAATGCAGTAATATTGAGGATGCTAAGATTTATTGTCCCAAGCGATGGGAAGCTGCTGAAAAATGGTGGGCAGCGGCAAGGATGGTAAGACAGAAATCGTCTGTAGCTTCCACTTGTTTTTTTTTTCTTCTGTTGATCTATTATTATCCAGCCGTACCCCAAGCGTCTGTATAACCTCCAACAAGGGATCCACTTAAATTTAGGTGGAGGTTTCTGTATAGATCCTTTATAAAGAGAAATTAGCACTCCTTTTTGGTACAAGATGCAATGTTATAACTCTCTCGTTTAACCCTTCATCAGGGATGATCCAGAAATGCAGCAATACATTCCTCTTACTCACCCATAGAGTAAAATCATTCACGAAGGAGATTCAAACGTTTTTATTCTAACTAGCTTCCGTCAGTTTTATTCAATATTCATGATGACAACTATCATCAAGCTTCAGGGCAACGTCTGATACACAGTCTTGTTCTGTCAACTATTATACACAAAAACCTTGCATTCTAGGCAATGAGTCTCATTGATTCTAAGACAATTGATATGTTTTACTTCACTGGAAAGAAACACACGACTCCCAATTGCCCTGTGGAACTCCACCCAGACCTCAACCCGTCAAGTGGTGCGCAAAGTTATATCGAAAGTGACAACAAGTGCACACGTGGTGCAGCTTATAATCTGCCTTTTTTTTTGAACAACGCTGGACCCAGGTTCTCAGAGTGGTCTGTAAACGCACATGAAGCTAGACCTGGTCATCACACGCAGGTGAAGATGATAAAATCATTGTCAATGCAAGAAAATGGTCTGGAAGCTTGAGAAAAGTTATTGTTTTTTGTTTTGTTCAGTTTGAGCATAAAATCCATGAAAGAATATATTCTAGAAGTCTGAAGAAGGCCATTATTTCATGTTTTTGTTCAGTTTGCGCACCCTCATGGTCACTGACAACATCAGGTTTCTTCCAAAACCAAGGGTCGTCTAAAAACGTTTCTATGTGGTAATATTTAGAAGTTCTGGAGCCCAAATCAAAATTTTTTCTCCTTGAAGTGCCTCTGTTAAAAGGCAGTTCAAGGTGAAAAAGTGGCTTAAGAGTTGAAGACCATTACATTAAAGTTGCCTAGATTGCTATGAACTACAGTAAAACTCTTTTATCATGGTCACTGCTATTGTTTTATTGCCATCTTTCAACATAAAAAGTCCAATGCTTTTTTCACCAGGTCCAAGGCAATATTGAAAATTTTGAAGATAATTGTGAGGACTCCATTAGTTGGTTACATTCCAACACATACCACACAGCTTTCGTCGAGGGTTGGGCACTATATGCAGAGAGTCCGTTGGTGTCTGAGACTGATATTTATAATAATAATCTCATGCAGAAATATGGAATGCTGAAATGGCAGGTTGGTATCGAGTTTGCATGTATAAATTAAGTTTTAGCACTTTAGATTTAAGTGTCATCTGCGATCGAAATTGTGTCGCAGGGTTCAGCTTAAAGCACCTTTGATAAATATGCCTTGACCGCTGAACATATATACATCTGTACTGCTTGCTCCAACGCATTTTGACTAGACGCTTGGGTGGTCATTTGAAAGTCACGAACGCTGACGAATATGAGAGTATTGTGACATCGCTGGCTCTTCAATAAGTCAGCAATACTGGTCAGCAGCCGACTTCATATGTAAACACTCTCATAATTTCGGCCATCTTGGACCACGCTTTTTGACGCCAAACAAGCATTCCAGATGTATATATGTCAGTGGCCTTGAACACGGCCACGTTTGATTCGTGTCCTTGACAACTCAGCCAATAGCTTCTAAAAAGGATGATTAGCCCCTCTCAATTCTCGCCTCTAGCTTAAATCTCATTAAATATTATTTCAATGGACATCAATCACCTAAAGATCTTTCTAGCATTTTGTTTATTTCAGTCTTTTCTGAGCCGGTGCCATACTTTTTCATTTGTGTTACATATCTTTCCTCACAACACCTCCTCCATGTATTTTTTTCTAATTTCTCTGACAAGAAATACCTCGCCTTCTTTCACCATATCTTTTTATCTTACCTTTTAGCTATCTCTTAGCAGTTCGATATCTTCCAATTAATTTTATCCTAGACATTTTTTTTCTCTTCAGTTTGCTATCTTCAAATCTCTTCCACAGTATCTATTCATCTCATTCTTTATCACTATATTGTCTGTGTCCTTTAAATTATTTTTATCAAGGACCTCCTCTTTTCTGTTTAAAATACTTAATCACAATTTCATGATATTCCTTCTATTCCATCCTTTGTACTACGGTGTATGCTGGTAACAACACATCTTGGACATTTTCTTCTCCTAGATTTTCGGATATCTTTCTATGATAGCTTTCAATCTCATTGTTTGTACGCTGATAAAAGAAAATATCACACTTAGATATCCTCTTGTCTTATTTATCTTATTTTAATTGACAACTTTTCGCTTTCCTCTACAATATCTTCCTATATCACTCTTTCTTTGTGACTGACCATCGTCCATCAACAAGCTTTATCCTACACATGGCTTTTTCTCTTCAAAAATATTTTCCCACGATATCTGGTCATGCATCTCATTTTTTTACTTGCCACTTATTTATCATTTTTGATACGATGTATTTCGGGCAATGTCTTAGGTTCAATATCTTCAGTTTTTTTACGATATTTTGTCGATTTTAATAAATAAATCCTGGGCAGTTATGGTATCTTATTCTCATACCGAAATATCTTTCTCGCACAGATCTGGCGAGCGTTACGACTGGTTGTAGACACTGGAATCCACGCTAAAGGTCTAACCCGAGCACAAGCTTTAGAACTATTCGACAAGTACGCTTGGGACAACACAGACATTGCCAGGAAAGAAGTTACTCGTTATCAAAGTGTTTTTGGTCAAGCGACTGCATACACTATTGGGCAACTCTGGATCCGTCAATTACGAGAGAACACAGAGCGAGCTCTAAAAGAAAAATTCAACCTCAAAGAATTCCACTATCAGCTATTATCTCAAGGCTCCTCCCCTTTGTCGTATTTAGCTGCACACATTAAAAAATACGTCCAATGCGAACTTCACCGAAGTGGTGACGGATGTCACTACATATTTTCACCGCCAAAAATGAAATCGGAGGTTGAGAGTGCGAAGATGGTAGCTGGACTACCTGCAAAGCCGTCTTTGCCTCAGTTACAACGACGACATTATACATAAACACGCATAAATCCAATGCCTATTCTAACTGTAGTAATACTTTCATTGAAACGCACAGTTCAACAATTGGATCATTCGGATCACATCATAGTAGCTACTGTCGACAGCGAATTTTGACAGGAGTTAACACACGAGGTACACGATCATTTCAGACAGCTATCGGAAATGTGTGATGTTATGTACTTGGCTGCCGGAACTCCTAGACTCTGCAATGCTGATGACTTGATGGGCAAGTGGCAATGCAATACTGCTAAAAAATTAGTGGTTTTACTTTGTCAGGTAATTTCGTAATGAAAGTCTAAGGCCCCGTTTATACGGTACCGGATTCGCAAGGTCACGACATCAAATTAAGCAGTTTCGAGGCGAGTTTACCTCATAAATTTATGACAACATTGCAGAACTTAATGACAACTAATCCTAGAAAAAGTCACTAGAACAAATATTAGCGTACACTGGCTAAAGTTGATGTCGTGACCATGCGAATCCGGTACCGTGTAAACGGGGCCTAAGTAGTTAGAACACTGAATTATGCTGTTGAAATACCACCAAAACGCCAACAAGAACTTTTTGTCGTTAACTAAGACAGTATCACAACCAAATCTCCTGACCGTACAAGCTACTATATGATACAAAATTATCTCAATCACTAAGATAACTTTATGTTAACTTGTAACTATAAACACAAACGGCGCACAAAGCGTCAATGGAATATTGGAAACAATGTTAAAACTAATAGAATGTAAGTATATTGTAATATATATAAATATATATGCCTAAATACTTAATTACAGTACTGGTCTGTAGCACTTCATTGTACAAAGACAACTTTTTAATATAGTGCTTTAAAATAACTTTTAAAGACACCATAATAATACACGGCAAGCTGTAAATTTGTCATTATGTTGTGTGGCAATTGGCTCCTTGATTATGGTCTGTTTGAATATAAATGCGTAAAGAATAACTAACTGAATTAAGTTGCATCATTTTGCCCTAGCAGTTGTAGAGTGAAGTATTTTATATTTCAAGGAACAAAAGCACATTTATGTTTTCAACAAAGAGGAACACTTTAAAGACGAATATTCCAATATTTGAACTTCTTACATAGACAAATTGTTTGAAATCCTTGCATAGCTACTTCCCAAAACGGTTTCTTGCACCATTAATCTATGCTGTGTCATTATACCACAATGATTGCACAAATTATAATGAATTGATATATCAATCGTAGATCGATGTTCATGTATCACGTTATCTTCGTTGAAGCTGTTTATAGCTAACATTGTTCCTATATCTTGAAACTTTTAGACGGTTCTTAAAATTTCCTGGTCATTTTTTGTGAATCTTCTTAAATTTACTCTTTCTGGATTCATAAATCCGATATTTCATAAGTCCTCTGCAGAGAAAAATCCATTCCATAATTAAGGATTTTATATTTTTCAAATTGTAAATTCATATTTTATGTTGTGTTGTATATCTATCAACAATACTCACTGAAAAAAACACTCAGTGTACTCAAGTCGAGGTCAAGTTTCAGCAATGAAACAGCTGTGTAGTGTGTACAATCGTACAAGTTTATGTTTTTAAAATAACATATCTTGCGTGCGTCAATAATCATGATTTTATTCACTGCATTAGTTTCCTGAGTGCATAAGCTTAATGAAGTCATTAAATTCGGTATTTTCGAATAAAATAATTGGGTGGCAAAGACATTCCCCAAACACTTTCTAACATACTTGGCGATGAAAGGCAAGCGGAACTTATGAAATAAGGTAAATTCCAATATAAAGCATATGCAAACAAAATATTTAATAGCATATAAACTTGGAATTGATTATTTCCGTACAACAATAACAAGTGATTCCTGTTGCCGCTATTAACATCAGGAGACTCGACCTGCTGCTGCTTGACGGAGATGGTCAGTTTACGTAAGACGATGGAAAAGCGACGGCGTATGGCAGCTAGCGCTGTTGGTGTTATTCTTGTGTTATCCGTAACGTTATTCGTCGTTGGTCTTGTATTTATCGCAAACAAGGAATGTTCAGATGACTTAGAGACTGCAGTCACTGCATCAAGTACTCAAGACTTATGCACACACTCGGCTGAGGCTGTAAAATCAGGATTTATTAATTTACTTGCAAATGTTCGTCGAACTTACGCTCTTTTAAGGTTATTATCGAATAACCCAGCTCCATCCAGATCTTATCTAGATCCAGATATCATCAAAGATACCACTGATGAGATCAAAAGGTTATTAAAAGACTTTAATTCACTTCACATAAATACATCCACATTACAGCCACGGGAGTTGAGAGCCGTAGCTGAACTACAACAATTCTTAGAGCACAATTTTGCCGAGAATGATGATTACTATACTGGAATATGGATGCTTGGTCCAAATGTCATGTGCACTGACTATATATGTAGGTCTTTCAAGTCTCATGTGTCTTGGACGGGTTCAGTAAGATTTCGACCTAAATCAGTGCAAGATTTTCTTAAAATCCGGGATGCACTATCGTATCACAACAGAACAGTTCATCAGTATATTGAGAATATTCAATACGGCGTGCAGAGTGGAATGGTCAGATCAAAAGAAGCATGTCTCGCAGGCTTTAACGCTGTCAAAGCTAGATACTTGAAGATTGCAGAACTTAACGCAACCGGTAAGAATCGCCTAACAGAAATATCTCTAAGAGAGCGTCTCTGAACCCTCTGGGTAATTTTACCTAAAATGTGTTACTAAAAGTGTGGTCTTCACATACAATTCGCATTTTTGATTTAAGCTTTTTAGCATTAATGGTGCTGTAATTATAGCATCATTAAGGCTGGGTGCACGCAAACTAACATTCCTCGCCTGAAGGATCTAGTGATACAGTAGATAATTGATAAAAATACGGAAGTACGTTTGTTATTGAAATTATCCAATAGTTTCTTAACCAGATTAATCATTGTATATCTGCTGGTATTCACATGCTCCAGGAAGAGGAAACTCGCAAAGAAAGTCAGTGTTTTAAGCGAGCGAAAAGTTACGCTGTCAAAATTTGCATGAGAAAACAAATTTGATCAAAGAATATGAAATGTATAGAAGATTTACTTGGAGGAGTCGTGTTAAAAGAAAATGGAAATTTTAATGTAAATATTGGTACAGCTTTCCAGTAAATCACGCATGTTTTAACTGCAGTATCCTAATATGAAACTTTGAACACATTTTAAGGATTAACGGATTACTTGAGAATCTATATGGGATTTGTTTAGGAACGTTTACAAGGGCGACTTTTGCTGAGATTTTTCTCCTCTTAGCGTATGTGATCGACTAGTTTGACTGGCGAGTGCATTGGCAAAATTGTTAGACCAATTTTATCCACTCTTTTACATCGTTCAGCAGGAGAAAAATCGCATCGAAAATCGCCCGTGTAAACGGGCTGTTTGTTGATCACAAAAATTAAACGCACAAAACATTGCTCTCAAGCACTTTGTTGTAAGCACTCTCCACTGAGGAAAACTATCCTCAAGATAAGAACAGGCAGGAAGTTTTCTTTGTGTTCAAGTCATTGAAGTCATGAGTCGCACTCCGCAGCTCCTAAGACAAACACATTCCTGTCCACGCATTCTTATCCTGCAGATGATTTTTCTTAGTGAAAACTAGCTTTTAAAATCAAGAAACAAAAGCACTTACTATTAATAGTACATTTTGACTTTAAGGTATTCTTCAGGAATCGTTTGTCCTGCAAATGTTGAGATCAGATTACTTCATCAATCTAAACAACACAGAAAAAGAAACATGGCGTAAAACTTACGGGAAAACTGTCAGTGAATCGATGGAAGAATTTCTCGTTGAATATCTCGGAAAATCTTTGGAAAAATTGTTGAGGTAACGTTTGAAAATGAAGCTACATTTTATTGCTAATCAGGCCCGCTTACAATGGCAATTATCCGCACGATCAGTTCTCTTGCTTTGGAAAATACAAAAGAGTGCAGAAAAATACAGCGTTGCCGGAGGATTCCGACATTCACGTCAGTTACTCCCATGGAACGCTATCTGCGGCCACATATTGAAGCCAAAAGTCCGAGGTCGGCCCTAGTATTTCCACGCAACGGAAAGCACGGCCAAAAAACAATACAAATAAACATGCTCAGAAAACGAGTCAAACTTTGCCAAAAAAACCAAGTTTTATGAAGCGCAGTTTTTAGCAGAAAGTAAGAAAAAACACAAAGAAGAAAACGAATGCAGTTTTTTTTCTAATTTTATGAACGAACTGCCAAAAAATAGCTTCTTTCTTGGCAATAACGTACAATTAGGAGTGAAGTCTGTGTTCCCACGAGAAGATCGCGAAACCGTAAACATGCGTGTCTGGGTGTAGAAATTGGCTTCAATCATGGCTTCAATTGATTATTAGACAGTATTATTAGAGATAGCGCTCCATGTATTTTTAGTTCAATGGTTACTCCACTCTATTACATCTTTCAGCACGAGAAAATCGCAGCAAACGTTATAGCCTAGCACGGACGAGACACGTTTAACCTTGATTTCGTTTAATTCCTTCATTAATTTTCCTTGAAGAATTTTCCCTGATTTATGCTTATTTTGAATAATTTTCCTTAGCATTTGTTTTCCGTTATAAATTTGTTTTAAAAGTTCTCCCGGTGCCAGTCAATCTTTTGACAAATTCTTGTTAGTCGCTCGAACGAGCAAGTAAACTTATATGAAGGAACTTTTTAGCGAACTATAGTCACGCATGTGAAGGCCTATATGCGAACCATGCGAACTCGTCTGTCCAAACGTTTCTAGTTGACCTTACACATAGTTTACTCTTCTACTGCTAATGCAACTTCCCACGGCATGTTTTAGATTTCTGGAATACGAAAACATGTTGCATTGTGTTCCTTCAAGTGTATCAAGCGGCCTGGCAAATCTGCCTGTACCTTACGTCTATTTCAATGGAACAAAAACAAAAAAAAGAACAAAGCCTTTTCTACCAACTGGGGAAAAACTTAACGGGAAAATGGCTTATGAAAAGTCCCTTGCATTTTACACCACTACAAATTTAACAGCTGATGAAGTTTACAATCTTGGATGGAAGCACGTTAATAAGTTATATATTCAGGTGGGAGTTTAATGTATTCCTCGTTTCGGTAATACATTTATGTTTCGTAGTGTAGTCGAATTTCTCTTGAAAATGACACAAGTTTACATGCATACAAACTAAAATTTGTCAAGTTTTTGCTCCAGATTCTTGAGTTAGCAAGAAACATTACTGGGCAAAAGAACGAAAGTAAAGTTAAAGAAGATTTTATCACCCTTCTTACGGATAGAAAACAGTTTTACAACGAACAACCATTTCCACAAAATGAATCTTTTGCTGAGGCGAGCAAAAACTGTCTGAATACTGAAAACGCTAAAAAATTTTGTCCAAAAAGATGGCAAGCATTGCAAGTGTGGTTTGATGAAGAAGCCAAGGTAAAATACTTTAAATTTTGCTTTTCTTCCACGGTCTTCATTTATTCACTATTAGAATGGTCTAAACTCGTCCTACGGAGCCAGGAAGCTACTTCTTACAGTTAATTTTAGGTCATTTTTCACGAAGCTTTTCCTGAAACTCTATGTCTGAAGTACGTGTTCTTCTATGTATACTTTCAGCTTCTCAGTAAAATGGAGCCTAAACTAACCAGCTTATTCCACTTCGTTGGTTCAAAACGTACGACCCCAAACTGTCCAATCCAATTGGTCCCAGCCTTCCTACCTTCTATGGCGGCTGCAAGCTACAATAACAAGGCAAGTTGCAGGCAACCTGCTGTATTCAGACTGCCTTTTTTCAATGATAATTACGGACCTCGTTACCAGAGCATTTCCATCAATGCGCACGAAGGAAGGCCAGGACATCATACTCAGGTAAGATGAGTGAACTATATACATGGAAGGCTGACTTCAGTCAACTGCGTAATCAAACTGTGAAGCCAAAGATCGAAGAAATTGAAAGTATTTTTGTGAGTCAGTATCCGGCAGTCCTATTACTGAGGCTGCCCCACTAAAAAGTTGACCGCGTTGATAAGGGGACTGAAACAGACGTACAACAATGCCTTCAATTTCCGCCATGGCTTCACTTTTTCTGCCGCAGTCAACCTTCGATGTGTATATTTCACTGGGTAAGATTGATTCTCTACTGTTTTAAAGAATCGCAGGCTCTAAATACGAGATCAATGAGACACTTGTCGAGAATCATCTCCGTTCTGTTTGCGATCTCCGACAGATCACACTATATTAATTTTTGTCTTATGTAAACTTCAACATTTTATTCTCGCTTTCACCCTACAAAACCC
>JAODVQ020082784.1:0-12340 GCA_025400075.2 Phenganax stokvisi
CATACGGCCGTGGTCCCACTGGATCTTGTGAAAACAAGGATTCAAGTGAACCCAGAAAAATATCGTAACATGTTTCAAGCTCTGAAACTTACTGCCACTGAGGAGGGAATCCGTGCTCTTGCTAGAGGGTGGGCCCCCACTATGATTGGTTACTCAATGCAGGGAGTCGGCAAATTTGGATTTTACGAGGGTTTCAAGATATTGTATTCCAACATGCTCGGAGAGGAGAAGAGCTATGTCTATCGTACCATGCTCTATCTAGCAGCCAGTGCTAGCGCTGAGTTCTTTGCCGATATTGCTCTAGCACCCATGGAGGCAGTTAAAGTCAGAGTTCAAACAGGAGTTGGTTGGGGCTACACTCTAAGAGAATGTGCCCCAAAAGTCTACCGAAAAGAAGGACTCAGTGGTTTCTACAAAGGTCTCCCTCCACTCTGGTTGAGGCAGATACCGTACACTATGATGAAGTTTGCTGCCTTTGAGAGGACAGTCGAGCTACTCTACAAACACGTCGTTCCAGTTCCTCGAGACCAGATGAGTAAACCAGCACAGTTAGTGGTGACTTTTGCTGGAGGATACATTGCCGGAGTATTCTGTGCTCTGGTCAGTCATCCTGCTGACTCTGTTGTCAGTAAACTCAACTCAGAGGCTGGCAGTACCGCTGTACAGGCTGCTCGTACCCTTGGCTGGAAAGGTATGAAATTAATTTATGTATCACTAAGACCTATAGGTCTTAGTATATAGGGATGACATCACCCATTCCACTGTTTTAAATTCGAAGAATTTTTATAGTATATATACTAGCATAAAGAGAACAAGAAGGAAGAGGAAGAAGACCTAAACTTATACTCACAGTAACCTCTTACATATATTATAGAATATTGAGTTCATTTCATCTTTCATTGATTTATAATCTAATGTTACTCACAGGGCTATGGAAGGGATTGGGACCTCGTATCTTGATGATTGGCAATCTCACTGCTCTTCAGTGGTTTATATATGACACAGTGAAGGTTATTTTCCGTCTGCCTCGGCCTCCTCCACCTGAAATGCCAGAGAGTCTGAAGAGGAAGTTGCAGGCCAAGCAAGGAGGACAATAGACCACACCCCATTTCTGATATTTATTGTACACTACGTTTGTACACATGCAGCAGTTTTTTTAAAATCTCATAATGTATATTATTATTATCCTAAAATGCAGGCACACTTGTATGAGTATAGGTGTTAACACACTTTATAGAGTAGAATTATCATGTTTTACAGTTTGTTTTTAAACTCAATGTCTGCTTCACAAGTCAGGGTGAGGGGTACATGATTGATCTCAGCTGCACGATAAAACAAATCATCATCTTCTTCACCCTTCTCTTCCTGCTGAGATTTGGAGGATGGTTTGCTGCTTATATCCTTATTAATCAGAGCTTGTATTGCTTGTTGTACCCACAGCTGTAACAGCCTTACAACATTGCATTTCTCCATGAGACAGTATGTAGCATACCCTATCAGACAAATAACAGGGCAGTAGAGCAGGAACATTTGAACCGCAGCTAAAAATATGAAGATGTTGTCACTGATGTTTGCTGAAGCAGACATGGAAGTGTACCACTTGATTGAGTTGAGTAGGGACATGTTGGTTAGCATCAAAATGTTGGTAATGTTGTGAGCGGCTTTCTTGTATGGTCTGACCAGAGCATGTATGGCAAGTATCAGTACAAGAGCAATTTCCATGAGGAGATATAGTTCATTCAGATCTCTAGTCAGTGTGAGAATCGCTGCAATCATCATTTTCCAAATGAACAAAAGACCTGCAAACATACGACACTCGTCACAAAATACCCCCTGGAATGAATCAATGAGTGGGAGGAGTTTACGAATGGGCCAAATTGTTGTGTCACTGTTGTCATGGTTTCCTCGCCTCAGCTTGGCTTTGATTTTCCAGAGTAGTGGGTAAGATATGAGGAACAAGGGTGGAGGGAGAGAGAGGAAGATCAACACTAATATAGCAGGAATTGCATAGGGTAGATGCTCTGATCCGAAGTAGTCAACACTGCCTTGCAGAACCACTACAGATTTCATTCTCATCCCATCTTTGTCATACAAGGAGACTTGATTCAGTATCAGGAAAGATATAGAGGTGTAGTTGGTGTAAGAGAGGATCAAGAAGGTAGTGATGCCATGAATGATTGGATCATCAAACCTTCTGATCTTCCTAGTCATTTTATTGAACCTTGGGGCAATGCACAAACAAGAACATCTTGCAGACCTTGCCCTCTGCTGTACAGCAAGAGTAAAGATGATCAACAGGATGATGATTGTAAGAGTTGTTACATAGCCAATCATAACATTGCTAAGTGCCGTAGCTCCTCGCCAGAGACAGAACGAGAGTTTGTCCATGTGAAAGAATGTCAAGTTAAAGAAACCAAGAACTAGTGTATTTAGTCTCAACAAAAATGAAATTGATTCTGGGAGTGGTCTCAAAGAAGGTAGCTGATTTTGAAGAAAGAAAACTTGAGCAAAGAGTAAGAAACTTTGTAAATGTCCAGAAGTGATCTTTAACTTCACCACCATAATAACAATGAAGAGTATAATTAAGGGGGCAATTTCACTGATGAGGAAAATGAGTATACCCAGTGCTCCTAGACGACACTGACCACACTGGAACCTATCTGAATTGTAATAGACTGAGTAGCCTTCGTCACATTCACCACACAGCTGTCCTCTTCTGTGCTCTGTACAGATATTTAACTCTGCCATAAGATGACACGTCCTTGTGATAGAAAGCACAGATGTATTTTGTATGTTACAAAAACTGAAAGGACAGATGCTAGTGACAGTGTTATTTCCCCCAATACATCCTATCCAGTAACCACTAGAAAGAAGTCCATGAAATTTGCCAGAATCACATCCTTCTAATCCCATGAAGTGCTTCTGAGGTAGACTCTTGGAGCAAACACACATTGAATTGTTCACGAGGGTAAATCCAATGGGACATTCGACTAAGCTACTCCAATGGGTAGCTGAGACGTGTCTTGTGTTTTGTGTCAGAATAGTGAGAGTAAAATTTGAGCCCGGTTCTCCCCATATTTTTAGGTGTCCATTGTCGGCAATGAATGGGTTAGCTCTCACCTCTCCTCTTCCACCAATACTCTCAATACTGGTCTTGTATCCTATGGGTATATGATGATTGAAGTCATCCAGGGATACAGGGAGAATGTTAATTTCTTCTCCTGGTGAAATTTCTTGAGGTAGAGTAAAATTTATGACCGACGGGCTAGTAGCTATTGTGTGTTCTTCAAATTTTGGAATGAAATGAAATGATTTCCATTGAAAAGCACCTGAAATATTGATGTATTCGGCACCAATATTTTTTACGCACGGAAGAATGGAATCTGCAAAGATTGCATAACCGTAAGTGGCAGTGTTTTTAACAAATGTCAGTGTAGTGTTCCATTTGTTTGGGTCTTTTGAGTGGTTTCCAGCAAAGGAGATGAAACACTTGTGGGAGAAAATGAATTCAGTTTGGTGTGGTGACGTGGAATATATTGCACCACCCAACTCGCTGGCTCTGTTGGAGTCAAAGATGATGTGTGTTTGTGGTTGGAGTTCTAGGACTGAGTAACCAAGCAAAGCTATTGCTCCACCATTTACAGCGGTGTTATTTAAAAAGACAACCTTGGTATTTTCTGAAATGTTAACATTTGCCGAGTTAGCTACAATTGCACTCCCAGTGTTGTCAGCAAAGAGCACATAGCCAGAGAAAGTGATTTCAATTGACTCTATATCTAGTGCACCTGATTCCAATACATATTGGGAAGATTCACCATTAGTTGATTTAAGAAACAGGGCATGTGAGCGCATTTTGTTTCCAGTAAAGTTGCAGTTGTGGAAGAGAGCAGCATCGATGTTTCCTTCAAATATTGATTGCCGTGCCTCTGGTTTAGTGTAGAAAGCAGCTCCAATAGGTGCAGTGTTATCTTCAAACACGGTCTCAGTGATAGTGACACTATTGTTCAAACTAGTTCTAGAGCGACTGGAAAAGGAGACCATAGCACCACCCCATCCCGCTGAGTTGTTGTAAAATCTTGTTTCTCTAATAAGGATGTGATTGTTTGTAATTTTTGTTCCAAGTTGTCCCACATGCAGTGCTCCACCACCTCTATTCAGAGCTGTGTTCTGTTCGAAGGTACAGTTGCTAACATTGAAGTTATTTTCACTTGCTCTGTCAAGAAATATAACATCTATGCCTCCACCATAAAAGCCCGAATTGTTATAAAATGTGCAGTTTTCCAATGAGATGGTATTGTTAAAGCTCCAGCCTTTCAAAACAAAGTGAAGTCCTCCACCTTGCCCTTTATTGGTACCTCTGCTACCTGGCTGTGTTCGAAATTGGACAATATGAGTCTGTTCGTTGATTTTTCTGGTTGCGACATTATTTCGAAAGTTGCAATGGCGTATTTGATACCTACTGTTTTTATTATGTGTGTTTGATGCAGGATTGCATGAGGTATACCCTGGCGAGCAGAAGGTGAATTCACTGTAGATACCGCCCCCACCAAACAATGGTGCATTATCAGGCCTGAGTAGTATAGTGTTTTGGATGAAAGAGCAGTGACTGATTTCAATCTCACCATCTACGTCATGCATTGAAAGCCCTCTACCAATATTCTTGTTGAAAATAACTCTGATAAACTGGATATCTGTACTATTAATGATATACATGGCCGAGCGATACTTCACGCTATTGTTATAGTTAGTTATTGTTGTACTTAGCTGCATCGTTCCACAGTTTTCAAATATGATGTTAGAAAATTTTATCATTTTAGATTGACTCACATATATACCAGCTCCCTGAGCATTTGATGGATCCTTACACTGGACGACAGATGCAGTTTCCCTACCTCCTCTCATTGTTAGACCTACCACACCTGACACGGTCAGAGTCTTAGTTAGTGGGACATTTCCAAACAAGATGATCTCTGTGTAATTGAGAGATGAGGATTCAGTGAAAATGAATTCGAGAGTCTTGCAGTGGGCAGTAGCATTGTCTTGAAGACATGACAGCTCATCTACTCCAGTATCATAATCAACAGAGATACAGTTCACAGCTATGACAGTGCACATGAGAGCGATGGTTATAAGAGTATCCATTGCTCTGTGTCAATCAATGATTAGCATAAAACTCTTTAAGTTTTACTCTTATTTACTTACTTAGAAAGTGAAAGTGTCCAATGGCAAATACACCTTCAGTAGTCCTGTTTTTTTTTGATTTCATAGAAAACCTGTGAAGGCTCTCTTCCAGAATCAAGCTCTGTTTACCTACACCTATTGCTTGCACACTTTTTGTTCTACCAAAGCACAGGCAGCATGTATATACATGGACCTGCCTGGACTGTTTTTATAATGAGATTTCTTTCCCAACCCACGGTGTAATAAAAACAATTTTGTGTTTTTTTCACAACCATCAACTACCACAAAAATCATTGCTTGCTTAAAAATGAAACTTCTTCAGCCTATAAAAAATTATATGTATACTTACTTAGAAAGTAAAAGCCTCAAATCCAAATGCACCATCAATACTCCGATTTAATGGGAAACCCTTGAAGGCCACCATGCAAGATCAAGTTCTGCTTATCTAGAATTACACCTAGCTACTGTATCTGAACACTTTAAAACTGGAGCACAGGCCACTATATACACAGGGGACCTACCATGGTAGGACAAAGTTATTACAATGAGATATCTTTGTCTCTCTATCCCAGTCCCAACCCACAATGCAATAAAAACATTTCTCTGTTTTTCATAAATATCACATTTGAAGTAAACACAACAGATCCATTTTTCCAGCAGGCGGCTGTAGTTTTTAGAACATGGGGCCCACCTGAAAACTGAGATAGTGTGTACTATAGAAGTGACGTGTGTGAATATTTGCGTCAAGAGTGTTTTCGAGAGGCTGTCCTTATCACATGGAGCATTGCTTGTCACCAGATAACCCCAGAAGGCCCCTTATATATAAGATAATTATGCACACCACATTGTGACTTGTTGCAGAAATTAGTTTTATGTTACTATAAAAATTGAAACAGTATGATACAAAAATATACTTTTCACTATAAACTCTCTGGATACACCTGTGTGCTGGTGGTGCAGACTCCCAATACCAACAGAATCACATGAGAATGTGCCAACAGTGAACGTACTATACAAACAGCCACGACCACATACATATGTATAATACGTCCCAAACCATCTTCTGAATATGGCTGTGTGTGCATTAAAGCATTAGAAAATCTGATATACTGTGTATAACTCCTTATGGAAACTAATCAGAGGAGGAGGGTACAAGGAGGAGGGATAGTGGAATATCAAACTCTTGCATGAGTTCTATCAATTCATCATCACAACCCTCAAGGGTTTTAGACCCAGGTGGCACGGCTAGTCCAACAGGTTGACTGTTGACTGTTATGGTATCAAATACTCCTGATCGTAGGAGAGCAGTGCTGGATTCCAGCTGAGTGACACCATTGCTCATTGGCTGCTCAGACCCAGGGCTCTTTGAGAAGATGACCCTGATCACTGCATGAAGGGTTGAGTCGTTAGGTGCGGTGGAAGTACTGCGATAGACGCGCTCAGGAGTCCAGCCGTACTCGGAAAAAAGGTTGAGAACGGTCGTGAGAGTGATGGCGGTGTCGCAGAACCAACCGAGAGCGTCTCGCCTCTTCTTCTCCGGCCCTACGCGGCTGGAAATGGTGCTGAGAATACCGTAGTTTACATCGCCAGTAATGCGGACCCCCTGCGTCAGGAAAACCTCCGCCGTTGCGTATTTGACTAGCCGGACGCCGCTAGATCCGCCTCCCTTCTTCTCCCCCAGCCACTGGGTCTGCAGACACGAGAACCAATCTTTGGCCAAAGAGTCCGTCTCTGCCGCCAGATAGTACACCTTTTTGGAGTTGGACTTTGTCGTGACGACGCTTAAACAGTGCTTCTTTCCAGAGTGGTCTCCGGTGAGGGTCACATCGTGCACGTCGGCGAGGTTTAGGCTGCCTTGCGGACTCGAATCGTCTTGCTTCGTGAACCAGAGCAGTGTGCGGCCTCTGAGCACGAACCAGCGGGTCTGCCACCTGCTCTTGGAGGCGCCTCCTTCTTTCAGCAGCCATCCCTCGCGTATTACCCTCTCTTCTCCTCGCTGTAAGCTCATCCTTACAGACTTCGCTAATGCAGCTCGCGCGGAGCGGAGATTGTATTTTGGGAGAATTAGATATCTAACGCGCATGCGTAATCATTAAACTAGTGCTCTTTAATTAGAATAGCTGACGTGGTGCCATCTTTTTGTCTATCTACCACAAAAAACAGGAGATTCGGGTTCAAGGAGGAAAAAAACACCATGTCTGATACCTCCACCGTACCCAGTCCACAGAGGGCAAAGCAGCTAAAGACGTGAGTTGTCCTGATGTCTTCCTTCTCGCTTTGAAATGGCTTCTAATCTGCCCCTTACCGCCGTCAGGGGTCGCGGAGAAGAAGCGGTGACGGGGAGTCGGATCCCAGTCAAACAACGACCCGCCCAACCTCCGCTTCATGTACGTCACACTAAGGTAAGCTTTTTATGTCGATAAACACATGTTTGTTGGCCGTTTTACACCTTGCTACGAGACTGTATAATATATAACGTAGTGGCTAACGTCGTTGTATATGCTCGTTTCTTGTCTCTCGTTCTCTGTTCGTACAGGTAGGGGATGTCCCTCAGGTCACCTCCAAGCGAGGAAGAAGCTTATCCACAAATCCAATATCATCTTTTTTCTGCTCCAATAAGCAGTCTGCGGCGTCCAATCAGTCTCAGCAGAAACGGGCAGCGTCAACAGACCCTCAGTCTCTCCCTGCATCCCTCCCCCCTCCTGTATCCCTGTCTCAACAACCAGCGACCAATACAAGAAGCCACGCCCCTTCTCCACCCCCGAGTCGACAGACGCAGCAATCTACCACTGGTACCACACGTCTTCCATCATCCACGGTCTCTCTCCCTCCCTCTCATATTCCTCGTGTGAACCAGACAAATGTCTACAAACGAGCCCAATCGGTAGCCGTAACTTCCTACGCCACGGCCGAGGCTGCGAGACTCAGACTCATCGAGAGGGCCACCAAAGCTCGACTCTACCTTCTTCACCAGATCGGGCCAAATAGATTTCTAATTGGAGGGGACTCCCTCGATAGCAGGTTCTACGTGACTATTGGATCACAGGTGAGAACCACTATCAAGGAATATTTCGTAAAAAAACCTGTTTGAAATGATTGGGGGAAGCAAGGAAAGTATGTACGGTATATTTCATATTTTAGTATCATAAGTGAATGAAGTACACAAAATATGATAATACATATAATATACACAAAAATAGATCAACGTGTAATGTACGTGTGTGAATGTAGGCGTGGTGGCATGCACTTGCATGTAGTCGTGTTAAAATACACATTTTTTGCGAAATTCCCACAACATTTGCACCCATTACCATTACTGTATATGTGTGACCTTACTTGTCACTGATGAGGAGCCCACTCGTTTACATTAGGCACTTAGCATGCTTTGCTCATTTGTATAATAGTGTATAGTTGCTAATACTGTTAAGCATAAGATACCTACTGTCCAATATGGCCAAGATAAGTATGGATGGTATTAATATAGTAAATGTGTGGATAATTGAGGCTAAATTTAGTGCAAAAAAAGAACCTATATGTTTCTCTACATCCTGTTGTGGATTGTTTTATATTTAGTAACATTCTAAATTTAGGTCCATTGATACCTTAGTGCTCTAAGGATGTACCTGGCTAGTTATAGTGAGGGCAAAGGCTATTGTGAACAGTTTCAGGTCAATGACTTCTGATGAATAATTAGTAGGAACAGGTGGAGTCTACCTGATATTCATTTAGGATCTATGATATTATTAAACATTAATTGGTTGTCTTTGACTCTCTGGTACCTTAAAGTACTTGCACACTGTTCACTCTTCCGCCGACATTGACTCTGACAATGTGTGTTTACTCATGATCTCGTGCCCAAGCAAAGCTAAAAGTACAATTTTACCTCCTTTACATGGACCTTAACCACATGTGGGTCGAACCCGGGTTAATTAGTCTTCTGTTCACATACACCTCGGTAGTATACAAGTCTAAGGAAAGTGGGTCGAACCCAGGGTCTGAAAGTAGGTTCGACCCAGTTTAGTAACTCATGTGAACGGGTCATCCCACATTCAACCTGGGTTCACCCTGGGTTCACCCTGTCTCGTGTGAAAGTGATGATCATGAGTCAGATGGTAGTGGTTAAGGAAGAGAGAAAAAGGATGAAAAATAACTTCTAGCTTTGGTATAATTATACTGCTGTTTTATACTACATTATGACCATATAGTCAGTGTGCTTTGGAGAGAGAGCGAAAAATCATGGGATTCTATCCCTTTCTATATTGCCAGTTGGCTTTGTTGTGAGAATGGCCTTCCGTGTGTGATGGTAAATGACATAATCTATTGTATATACATACATGTGGTGGTCCATGTGATGGTGAGTGAGTTTGTGTGTGTTTACGTCCAGGAGGTTGCCAAATGCCCTATATTTACTATTATGGTGTGTATATGTGATTGAGTGCACACGGGGAGACTGGTTACATCATGTGATGACTATTATACTGCTGCTCTGTCTCTATGTTTGGTCAGACACAGTCACACCATACAAATTATAGTACCATTCGGTATGTATTATTCTATTGAGTAGACGCTTCCTCTGTATACTGTGTGACTTGTAGATTGACTACAGTATATACTGTATGTACATGTATAGTGGTACTACAACATGTTAGGGTCAGAGGTTTAGGTCTCTCAGAGGTCAGCAAAAAGTCTACTGTCAAATGGGTGGAATACTAGGTGTCCCTTGTAGAGAGGTTGTTTCTAACTTAAAGTTGTCTCTATCGGAGGTTTGAGTATAGCTTACTGTATGAGCTAGTCATGATGGTTTGCCATAGTGGAATGATGGTTGCAGTTATACAAATCATGAATGTTCTGTGCCTCAGAAACACTTGTAACAGAGAATGACAAGTCAGTGAAGCCCTGAAACAAGTTATTTCATAACCTAAACCAACCAGTATTTGTTGGTTTCGTGTCAGTACTATGAATGCATACATACATTATGTAGGTGTCTGAATGTTCTTATGTATTAGAGAGGTTTAACTTTATTCTCTAGAACTGTACGTGTGGAAAGCCTCACTGTATTCATCTACTGTTTGTGATGCTGAGAGTTCTGAAGGTTGGACCTGGTGACCCTCTCCTCTTCTCCAAACAGCTTAGGAACTATGAAGTGAGTGACCCGGCAGTTACCCTCCATACATCTCCACTGCTACATATAATACAATATTTGCTTTCTTCATCTTTTCTTTTAGGTCTTTTCTTCATGACATTTCTTTTAACATTGAACACTCTCTCTTCCTCCCATTCTCAAATACTAACACACTCCAGTTTTCCTCTCTCCCCATATTTGCTGTGGATGTTAATTAATCCATTTCTACTTCCTTTGACTTTTTCTTCTTTTTCTCCTCCTCCTCCTCCTCCTCTCTCTCCTCACATAGACCGAAGGACTACTGAATGCACTCCATGTCCGGAACTCTCAGAGGACCACACCAAGGAAAGTGAACAGAAGGAGGTTTGAGTTTGCTATGGGATCGAAGCCAGGTGGCGGGAGACCACACTCTGTAGTAATATGTAAGACTGAATCAGAGGAAGCTGAGGAGGGAGATGAGAAGACGGACAGTGACAGTCACACCACTGCTGAATCAGATCCCAGTGAGTGCTGGCTAGACCATCATTCCTACATACATTGCACTGTGAATTTGTACTAGTACTGTACATACAGAGAAGCATTATGCACACCATGCACACAATCCCCATTAGTACAGTAGTATAGCACTAAATTTTGCTGTGCATTCTCTACGGACGTGTGTCAATGAAACATCAAATTGATGTAAAATTCCATGGCAATGAAGCTTAAGCCACATGCATGGCGTAATGTCTAGTGAAAGAGACTAAGATCGGAGGAAATATTAAAGGGTTAAATTTTTACTAAAGACAGAATAAAACAGATCAAAAACAATGGGATACAGTAAAGGAATGCAATTTTGTTCGACTTGTATGTACTGAAATATAGCTTGTAACTTCTTTATGACCATTACATGGTTATTGTATTGTACATAAAATGTGGTACCAATGAATCACAGATTTGGCAGGTAAAGTTCGTGAAGAAGGAGATGGAGATGAAGGAGAGAAGGAGGAGGTGATGGTGGAGGAGGAGGAGGTGGAGGGAGAGAGGGAGGAGAGTGATAAGAGTGAGGACGAAGACGTGTGTCCAATCTGTCTCAATGAGCTAGACGAGGGGGAGGACCTCATTGCCTGTCGTCGCTGTGGCAACCGCCTCCACCAGCACTGCATGGATATCTGTAAGGAAGAGAGGAGAGAGACTAGAGAGAGATGGATATCGTGTGGATGTGTGTGTTTTTGATGAGCCTTCAATAAGGGTCCCTCCAACACCAGGACAGACTCTCTACAAGCCACTGCTAGCTTGCTTATAGATTTGTATTTTTACCTCCGATATAGGGACAACCTCTACAGCTGTTAGTGTTTAAGTGTTGTTCAGAGATTCCATACTGTACAGTTGAAAAAGCAATCATTAAAGGAGAGATGTGTTTTATAAGTGTTGTAACACTCTCTGATAATGTCTATATTGAACAGGGGCAGGAGAGCAGATTAGGAAGAAAGAGGCTGTGCAGTGTCCGGTCTGTCGGACAAGATGGGATCAGACCACACCCTCTCCTTCCAAACCCTCTGCCCAGTCGTTTATCCAGGTCAGCATTCCCGTTGGAACAGTGGGCGGAGCCAGCCAGGGGGCGGGGCCTGGAGGTGGTCTGAGACTGAAATCGCTGAGTCCAGGACAACAGGTCAATCTACCCAGAGAGAAGGTTGTCATGTTGGAGAAGATTAGGAAGGTCAGTGATATACTCTTGATAGTAGTAAATATTTGTAGATTACACAAGCTATTCACATGATAATGCTTTGTATTAATGTATAGTAGCACGAGCAAACAATGTATAACAGTCCCGTAGTATTACATGATATCTTATGGAACACCAGGCAGTAGTGTTTTGCCCATTGGGTGTGATAAGCTTTTCACGTGAATAAAAACAATAACATTTTGGAAAAGTATTGGCGACCTGAAGCTATTTTTCATACTATTGACCATATAATAGTCTCCTGTTGCACTCTTTATTTTCATCAAGATTTTTTTCATTACTGATTAATCTGTTTCTCCTTCATCTTGTTCATA
>JAODVQ020082889.1:0-17596 GCA_025400075.2 Phenganax stokvisi
CAGAGATAGGGAGCTAGTTCAGCTGGGGCTTTGCCAGAGGCTAGAAGGTTGACTAATTCAGAGATAGCTCGAAGAGCATGAAAGCCGCATGTAGCCATAGGACAGTTGACAGCCTCCTTTAGATGGTTTGCTTGAAGTAAGGATTGGCTGGGAGCTGAGTCAGAGGGAAAGGAGTTCAAGGCAACTGACACAACTTCAGCTGGCCCAGCAACTTGTGGGAAGTTACAACACCAGAAAGCAGCGTGGTCGCCCATTGACACATCTGAGACATCCACCTCCAACAGTTCCGATACAGCATTTGAATAGGTCCCTTCATCTGCCATCACGCCTAGAGAAGAAGAGGAGATGTGCATATTGCTCCCACTGTCGAGACCCAACATAGCGACACTATGTCCTGTGGTACTGCAAGGACTGTACAGACTGTCCACCACTGTGTCTTACTGGCAGAGATGACGGATCAGACTGCTTCCGTCTCTGGCACCAAGAATTCCCATGAACTATGCCAACTATCACGCAGACCAGTAAGTTATATCATTTCTCATATCATGTCTCTCTTTGTTTTCGACCCTGTATGTCCCATGTACACACTCTTCACTCCCATGTACATACAACTTCTATATCTTACCCTCGCATCCCCAACCCATTTGCTACGACTACTAGCGTGTTACATCTCTCTCTCCTGCCCGTCACACTCTCTTCTCCACTTTTCACATCAATCACTTTCTTCATACTGCTCTCTCCTACACAAAATTGCTTCACCCTTATCATGTGCTGTATCCTTATCTCACCTCTCTCACACACAATGTCACACTTCATTTATGTTCATTTCTCTCACACATGTAGCTCTACCTTATTTATGCTCATCTCTCTTACACACTAAGCCACACGTTCTCATTTATGCTAATTTCTCTCACACATGTAGCTCCACCTTATTTATGCTCATCTCTCTCACACACTAAGCCACACGTTCTCATTTATGCTCATTTCTCTCACACACACTATGCTACACTTTCTCACAAACCTTATAATATGTTGTACTGCTTTATCATCATGTTTATGCATTGTTTAATGTTATCTTGTTTGTGCCCAGATGTAGCTACATATATTGCTTTGTATCCCTTTTTGTTACTTTAGCTATATCCTTTTTTGTATATTGGTCTTTTTTTGTTCCTTTGTGTCCTTTTTTGTTCTTTGTTATTTGTCATGTGTTGTAACTGCGTTATATGTAGTGTCATAAGTTGGCTGGCACAAGTATGTCCAAACTTGTTTGTCCTGTTTGTCGGGCTTATCAGTCGACCTCCCCGTGGTGCCCGATGGTAACAGCACTTTTGTGCTGGCTAAAAGGCTGATTTATTTTTTAAAAACATTCACATTGGAAATACCTTGTGGTTGAATGTCTTGGCGATGTTTTCTGCCACTTTTGGTTACATATAGAACCTCCAGAACTCGAGCAACACATAGAGACGCACAAGCACCACGCGCAACGGTCGAACGCGCAATACGAGAAGTATATCACGTAATACGTTTGCGCATGCGCGCATAATGTTAAAACGCAATCCTCTAACGCTTGCGTTAATTCGGGCCCCAAAGAGTTTTAATGCACTTCCAGAATTAGTGACGGCTGGCTGATCTCCTCCACTGAGAATTGATGCATGTACGCAATGATCTCTGATGTTCCATGATGACATCATGTGGTCTCCACAGCCAACTGTTGATGAGACAGATGTTCTCTGGTCTTCTTGATGAGTCAGTGAGGAATGGTGTTCTCTGTGAGATGTCGATGAATATTCTTCTTGGCGAGCTGTATGGTCCTCTCTGCTGGCTGTCAATGAATGGTCTCCTCCAGTGACTCCTGGTGATAAAGATGTGTCATGATCTCCATTGACTCCTGTCGGTGAAGACGTGTGAAGATCTTCTCCACTGACTCCTGACCCTGCATTGACTACTGACAACGAAGACGTGTGATGGTTGACTCCTGACATCGAAGAGAACCGCACGGTCCGGTTTAATTCCACCAGAGACTCCTTGTCAGCATGATAAGCAGCTCCCACATCATCATCTGGTGTGTCACGCCGATCGCCATGCCTAAGTCTTTCCGAGAACTTGTCAGCTTGCGACTGCAGTTTCCCCTTTAACGATCCTCAACTGATTCTTCTCAGACAATATTTCCCGTTTCCATTCTCTCGTCTCTTTTAGCTCACGTTCTTGTGCTTCTCTCATCTGTCTGTGTTGGTTGGTTAATTCACACATACTAACATTCTTACGGTACATCATACTACTACAATACATACATATATATTCTGCTTCATGGTTTACTTCACTACGAAATGATAGTATTGCACCAGTGAAACTACTTTTGATAGAATTGCTCTAGTGAAACTACTTTTACATCTAGTGAAACTACTTGTAGTTTGTGTCCTTGCCATTGCTTTTTGTTACACTACTTCGTATAACGTGACTCAGATTTTGTTTCAAATACTCTGTTTACAACTTTTCATATTCTATCACTCTCTTGTCTTAGTGTTGTTTGTTCTCTACTCTCAGATTCTCTCTTTCTAGGCTTTGGTATGATGTATTCAGATGTGTTGGTCATATATTTTATTCATTGCTCTATTCTATGGAAGAAGAGGGAGTGTGAGAAAAAAATGCGTATTGAATCTAAGGAGCTTGCGTTTGCAATCTACAGTGCTTGCTCGAAGTGGGTGTGTCTCATAAATTAAGGCTATAAATTACAACCGTGGGAATCGAACTCCGGTATGTTAGACCCAGTACTAAGTGCGTTACTGCTTGGCCAATGGACTCCAGGACGAATGAGCAGCAGCAATTATCATTGACATTCTTTCAGCATCAGCATGCGGGGCTGAAATTACCTCCCTAAAGAAGTTTTCATACTTGGAAGGAGTGTGTGCCATGATGGGTTTTCCAAGTGTCCAAATAGCATCTAGAAAGTATTTGGGGATTTTCTAGGAGAGCCTCACTGCATCAAGAGTAATTTGTACATTAATAAATCATGGGAGTATACAGTCACTCGCTCGTGGATGAAGAGATATTTTGAAAGAATTGGTGAAATGATGCTTCAGATACAGCAAAGCAACTCCACCTACCTAGCTTCCTCTCTAGAAAACAGTATATGAAACAATGGCAAGAGAGCCAACTTAACAGAGGAATGACGAATATTTATCTGATTTGTATGCTCTATTGAAGAATGAGTTTCCCCTCTGTACGATTCCTAAAGTAGGGCTGCGCTGTTATACATAGTCCATAACTAACTATTGTTGAACAATGCTGAAATTTTAGCCTGCCTGCATACAAGGATAGAGTAGAAAATAAATACAGCATTTTGTCGTGCTGTATTTAATGATTTAACACATTGCATTTTTAGCTCTGCTCAAATTATTGCTCTTTAACCGTACAGCAAAATCTATTTATGAAATTTGACACCTGTGTGAAGTTCTCACAAGAAAGACAGAAATTAGCAGGAAAAAAGAAACCATCTTAGCACTGTAAGCTGAGTTTAGGACTCATCTGGATATAGATGAGGAGGGAAACAGAGGGGGACAGAGGGAAATCTGTGTTTTCGTACACTAATAGAAATATCACAATACTATCGTACCTTTTATATTATAGAGCTGAGAGACATAAGTACTATCATCTCTGAGAAAAGTCGAGAAGTGAACCACTGCAATATGCTACTGCCATAATCGACGGAATGGACCAAAATAAAAGGAACTTACCACATGTGACGCAAAACACAAAATCCACCCAAAATTTTTGGAAACTCCGCACACAACTTACAGGAGCATTACTGCACATCGAAACAAGACCTATGGGTTACTATGATATCTCGGAGTGGCTACAGAAGAAGTGAGCGTAATCGAACATCGTCGCTTCTTGGAGCATATCTAGAATAAAGCTTCACACGCTTCAGCACGCATTTTGTTGGCAGGGATGGCGATGAGGACTAGAAGCCGATTACCTCCGACTCCCTCTCTCCTACCTGCTCGTCGGTTGGGAAACGGGCATCTTGCCATGTTGCCGCTGTAACCGCCATGGAAAGTGTGTGTCGTGTGTCTGTGTGAAGGCAGGCCGCATTTGTACTACATGTTTGCCTAATCGTTCAGGAAGCTACTGTAATCGGGCTGCCTCGGCACCATTTATGCCTGGCGGATCTGCCGCCAGCGGCTAACCGCGTCCCTCACCTGCCACCATCACGGTCCCCGCCTCTGACTCGTCCACCTCTGCCTCTCTGCCAATCATTCCCGAATCATCTCCAATTCCTACTTCGCTCACTTCTTCTCATGGTCTGCCCTCTTGGGACTCTACGTTCTCCTTACGATTGGCCACATTATTTCATGTCCCTAAAGGAGCCAGGAACGATTGGGCTAAGGTGGTCTCAGACGTCTTATCAGCAATTAACTCTGATCCATCTGATCTTCAATGCTGGCAGAGACTCTTCCTTCTACCTCGTTGCATCTTATATAACCCACCTCGAAGTGACAAGCTCGGTTGGAAGAAGCTCCAAGAAATCGTAAAACTCCGAATCCGGAAATGGCAGAGAGGGGAGATCGTGGAACTTTGGCAGGAATTTGTATCTGCAGCTACTAACAGTTCTCATTCAAATCAAAGGAATGCAGAGGGCTCAGAGAATTCATGCCTGGAATCACTCCAATTGTCCAACGCACGAAGAGCAAAACTGGCCACCCAAGCTGGGCAATATCGTAAAGCCATTCAAGCACTCTCTTCTACTGGCTTGGCCCCTGTTACTAAGTCATCCCTTGAGGCTATATTGGCTAAGCACCCTCAGACCCCTCCTCCTCCTCCTCATCATGCTCCTCAACCCCCTCTTTCCATCTCCATCTCCTCTGAAGTGGTTTCTGGAGCATTAAATTCATTTCCCTCTGATTCTGCCCCAGGTCCATTCTTGCTTAGAGCCAATAACTTAAAGGAGGCCAACCACTGTCCAACTGCCTCCTGTGGTTTTCGTGCACTCCACACCATTACGAGGACAGTCAACCTACTAGCTTCAGGCCAAGCTCCAAACAACTAGCTCCTTATCTCTGCGGCGCCAATCTACTCGCTGTTAATAAGAAGAATGGTGGTCTCAGACAGATTGCTGTTGGTGAGGTCATCCGTCGTCTAACATCTAAATGTCTTTCGAGATTAATCCGTCCGGATGCCGCCAATATTTTAGCTCCTCTTCAGGTTGGAGTCAGCATCAAGAATGGATGTGAAGCAGTTGTTCATGCCATTTCTAATATCTTAGAGAGACAGGACCTACCTTTGCTATCCAGATGGACACTCTTAGTAGACTTAACTAATGTCTTCAACTCAGTAAGCAGAGAGCACATGTTCAGTTCCCTCCGTTCTTCTCTACTTGGCTTGTCGTGGTGGAATGAATGGTGTTATGGTTGTGATTCTATCCTGAGGTTTTGAGACCACATGCTACTTAGTCGTTGTGGGGTTTAGCAGGGGGATCCTCTTGGCCCCTTATGTTTTGCTGCTACTCTTCAGCCGGTTATCGAGAGAATAAGTAGGGAGCTACCAAACCTTCTGTGCAACGCCTGGTATCTAGATGATGGCACTATCTGTGGGCATCCTGAAGATTTAGCTGCTGCCCTTCACATCATTGAGGATGACGGTCCTGCTCTGGGTCTCCATGTCAATCGTGGGAAATCCCTGCTGTATGTTCCTCCAGGAGATAGTCTTTATCACAATCACCTTCCATCCGACATTCCCACCTCCTCTATGGGATTCAGCCTACTGGGTGTGCCCTTGGGCTCTTCAAACTTCTGTCAGTGCTCAGTTCTCCAAAGAGTTGAGAAAATCAGATCCATTCTGGAGAGACTGAAGGATGTCAAGGACTCACAAGTTCAGTGTTCCCTCTTATGCTCGTGTTTATCTCTACCAGAACTCAACTACTCTCTCCGAACATGTCCTCCTCCCTTGATCCTGGATGCCACCTCTCTTTTTGATAATCTTATGCGAGAAGCCTTGGAAGAAATCAATGGAGGTCCCATGTCAGATTGGTCCTGGTCAAAAGCGAAGCTTCCATCATCACTAGGAGGCCTGAATCTCCACTCCGCTGTCCTCCATGCCCCAGCAGCCTATATCAGCTCTATCTCTGATTCAGCTGACTTAGTTTCTCAGATTCTTCGCGGTACCCCCAATCTCCCTCATGCCCTACCATCTGCTATTTCTTACTTAGCCTCCTCTACTGGGAACCCTTCCTGGCATGTTCTAGAAGACATTGATATACCCCTCCATCAGAAATCTCTCTCGCGATGTATTGACGAATTCTCCGACAACCATCTCGTCGCATCGGCCCCGGATACTCGTTCCAGGGCACTTGCCCTCTCCACTGCAATTCCTCATGCTGGAGATTGCTTAAATATAGTACCCTCTCCAGCTTTGGGCCTCTCTTTTCTCGACCAAGAATTTCGGTTGTGTCTTAACTACTGGGCTAGGTCTAAGGATGTCTCACCCAATCGATCCATGTCCTGAATGCGGAAGATCCTTAGCCTACTCTATGGGGGATCATCAGGTTGGTTGCGGTGGGAATGGGGACCGAATCCTGCGCCACGATGCAATTCAAGATATCCTTTTCACTGCCTCTCAATCAGCTGCTTTAGCACCACGTAAAGAGGTCCCTTCTCTCATACCAGGCTCATGCTCCCGTCCTGCAGATATAAATTGGTGCAGTGGTCACCCAGCAGCGCTGGACATGACAGTAATCTCAACGTTGCAACCTCTCACTCAAGAAGGAGCAGCATCTGAGCGTGGGTATGCTCTGAAGGTGGCTGAATCTAGAAAGATGGCCGCTCACTACGATGCCTGTCGCAATGCTGGTGTGTGCTTCATCCCGATCGTGGCCGAGACTCTCGGTGGCTGGAGCTCAGATTCTATAACTCATATCACTAAAATTGGTCACCTCATGGGCCAAAAGTTAGGTTCTTCTTCCTCAACCACCATTAAACATCTTTTCCAAAGACTATCAGTTGTTTTATGGCTAGGCAACGCATCTCTATGGGCTAGACGTCTACCTTCCCATTCCGCTTTGGTGGATGGGAATATCTAACATATCTTATCTCTGCTTTTCTGTTTGATTGGCATGTTTTTGTGTTTCTCTGTGTTTCTTTTTGTCTTTGTTTTTGTATTTGTATAGTTCTTTTTCACACCTGAAAAAAAACATCACACTCATTGTTGTTCATGTACTGCAATGCTTGGTTTGTGAATTGCAAATTATTCGTGATGTTTTTTATCTACAAGAAGACAATTGCTATCACAAGAACAAGAATAGATATGTGTTTGGATTTTGTGCTCTATTAGTCCAGCTTCAAATTGTCAAAAAGGTATAGTGCATGTAGACAGGGATGTCTAAAGTATATTACGTTTTATCATGCGCAAGCCGCATGAAATTACAAGATAGGTCTGAAATGCTCTCTCGCACGCAGTTCTAATGATATTTTTGCTTATGATAACAAGTGGCTTTTATTTTAGTTGTTGATATACCCGGTGAATTTTAGTTTGCCATCCGCAGATCAAATGATGTGACGTCACGTTTTAGATAAATTTTACTTGTCAGGCATAATAAAAGCTGTAGGCTAACATTGGACCAAGAAGGGCATGCGCATCAGTCTGGCTGGCCCGAGAACTAACGAATTCCAGCTAACACTGAACCAGCCGGCCGCTGAGCACCGTCCTGACAGAAGTCATTATTGCTTGTGTATGTTTAAAGTCGTGCAGTCCCTGTCTTCTTCGTTGGCATTTTTTCTAGCTACTTTTCTTTAACATATGTCAAAGTGCTGTTCCTGCTCTGGTTTTCACCATCACTGCCGTGGCCTAGCCCACTGCTGTGTCCTCCGCTTCCTCCACCACCTGCACCCCTATCTCCTCCGGCTCCTCCGCTAGCGTTATCTTCTCCCCCTCCACTGTCTCCAGTGGCAACATCACTGCCAGAGCTAGAGGGATTGTTGCGAGCTTTCCCTTTTCCACCGCTACCAGTCTCTGCGGGGATCCTGTTGTCTTTGGCTCTAATACCGCCGCTAGCTTTTCGGAGAGTTAACTGTCGCAGGTTCCACCGGGGTTGTGGCTGCTGTTCTGGGGAGGAAAGTGGGATGGTGTCTGCCTGGGTTAGAGTGTTCTCCATGACACATGTCCTCGGACATCTTCGTTCGTTTCGTTCGTTTCATTTCTTCTTTCTGTTTCTCCCTTTTCGTGTTTTCTGCACTTTTCTTTTGCACTCAACCTTCTTATTACAGTTCTGAAAGTATAGTGCGTCAGCAAGGGCTTTTATACGCGGTCGTGGCGCAGAGCGTCACGAAGATCCCTGCGTGATGTAAAATATATATGTATAGCCGCTGCACTTGTGTGTGTAGCGAGGGAGAAGTCGTCTATGTTACTGAGGTTAGCTTTTTGTTGGACGAATGCGCGTAGTGTATTAAGTAAGGTGAAGGATTTTTTTAACTGACTCTGCGATTCTATTCCCATAAAATTGTGAGACGCTAATGACGTCTATTTTTTTAATAATAATTTTGCTGATGCAAAGGATACACAGAGTAGCTTTTTTGGCTAACAAAATGGCATACCCTAGTGAGAGTGAAGATATTATGTAGGATTTAAAATAAAGTAAAATTAGAAGTTAAAATAAATAGTGTTGCAGGTGATGTTTAAACGATAATATAGACTCAGTCTATGTTTTTTGTGTGAGTGTTTAGTGACTCATGTTGATGGGTACAGTGTTGATTAGTATCTATGGGTACGACTTGCAGCTTGAGAGCTACGGTCTAACTATCTATATACGAAGAACCTTTCCGTCTGGGGCGTAGGCGAAAAATAATGTTAAAACTTGTCTAGACTGCCATATACCGCAATATTTCGAACCTAGTAAAGTTCTTTAGTAAACCACTCTAGAAGCAGGGGATGTTGATGAAAATTCTATATGTCCCATATTAAACCTGGCGATAAAAGTTTTGGGAGTACATGCATTAATATTTACCTCTAGAATATACGTGATGAGCGTGTAAGCACTTATACACCATATTATTATCGCGAGAGGTAGCAAGCGAGCCTATCTTATCCTATTGATATATGTATACGCACACAATTATTGTGCAGCTCATTCCCAGTCTCCCAAATGCACTCCATAATCACTGCATGCACACTACATTTTAGACCGAGGCTGTTTGTGTTTGACCGCCCTTGCACATGTTCTACGTAAATTATGGATTTTTATTTTCCAACCGAGGAACTATGAATGTCATTAGTACTGTAACACTGCCTCCAACGCCTATCACCAAATTGGCCAGCATTGTAATAGCACCAACAGAAGTATCAAGCAACCTGTCCACTCAAATGAAATAAGTGTTTACATTACTTCTTAAGGGGAAGTGAGGTTTAAAATAAAATAAAAATAGTAACAAAAATCAGAGATGAGAAGTAGGTTGTATAAGAAAGTTCTGAATATCTATAATGTAAGAGGTCTCATTCCAGTCTGAAGAAGTACATAGTAATGTGACCTGGAGTAAAATACGGGTCGAAATTTATAGCATGTTTTAAGTGTGGTATATTATTAAGTCCAAAGGCAGCTCGAGGATTGCCTTGAACTGTCCTGAGTCCCCGCATATAGTAAACTATGTCTATACACTGTTGTATCCTCTAATTTATGTATGTTAGTTTTAGAGTGTCTAGTATTAACCGGACAGTCCTGTTGTTACAGACGATGATGCCTTATGCAGTCCTTCCCGTGCATTTCAAAAAAAATTCACATTGGGCATAGAAGGATGCCTAATCTGTACTTCATTTATTGAAGCAACAGGGATTAGATAAAAGCAGTCACTAAGTGTATATCCTAGCAGTGATAAAGGAAAAAATATGTTCAACTTAGGCAATATAGCTCTGAACACAGGTATGGGTTCTAACATGGAGGCCAATGAAGTAGTGGGCATAGTTGATCAGGTGCTGGAGGATTGAAAGGCTCACAGCCAAATGTTGTTGTTTTTCGGAAACCAGTCAGGATGTAGAAGAATTCTCGGAATAGGCAATTGCCATCTCCATGAATATGCCTCACACTCCTCATGTCAGGTCGTGTGAGTTGAACAGCGGATCCCCCCCATCACCATTCAACACTTCCCTGGCACACTGATAAAAATTATTGTGGCACTTCTACCTCATATCCCTTACCTCCTTGGATTTTGAACAGGCATTTTCGGAGAGTTAACTGTCGCAGGTTCCACCGGGGTTGTGGCTGCTGTTCTGGGGAGGAAAGTGGGATGGTGTCTTCGTTAGACTTAACCAATTACTTACTGCTAATATGCATGCGCACCTTACAGGTTATACACGGCTAAAATGTTC
This sequence comes from Phenganax stokvisi, assembly GCA_025400075.2. Taxonomy (NCBI): domain Eukaryota; kingdom Metazoa; phylum Cnidaria; class Anthozoa; order Malacalcyonacea; family Clavulariidae; genus Phenganax; species Phenganax stokvisi. Next base: position 10,351 of record JAODVQ020082889.1, read on the forward strand.
GCCATTTGGGCGTACTTTACGTGTCTTGTCAGAATGGTTCACTTTCTTCTTCAGCCACAATATCTCAAAAAGTAAAGAAGATATCAAGCTCAAATTTTGCATGTAGGTGTAGTTTCATCTTGAATAGAGCCTCCAGACGTATAACTGTAGCTATTGCATTAGTATATAGCTCAAACAGTCTCGTTTCAAAGTCCTAACTGTGTGTTATCTAGCGTGAGTACTTTGAGCAAGCAGTATAAGCTCTGTCAGTCGAGCTAGCTCTAGTAGCTACAGTGCCAAGAGGAAAGAGAGTAGATTGACCACTTTTTCACTCTACAGGTAATATCTCGGTCATGGAAGGAGCTATTGATACAAGTTATGTATTTAAAATGATCCTCAATCTTTATTGAATCATTTGATTCAAGTCACATGACTATAGATGATAGTCACGTGACATTATATCGCTTCAAAGAGAGGTCATTTGAAAAATAAGTTAGGCAGATTATTTCCACAAGACTATGAGTTAAGAGCCCAAACTTGATATGTGTAATATTAGTCTATAGGACTACCTTTTAGGGCTAGAAAAATTTCACCAGTCCCTCTTGGTTCGCAGGTAAGAAGCTAAAACGGCGTTTTTTGAGGTCCAAAAGTGTTAGGCAGATTTCTCAGCCATTTTTTATAGTTAAGCTCCCAGACGTGAAATACTACTTCACAAATAGTTATACTATGGACGCATATCATCAGTTGTTACTGACCGTTTAGTATGCGCAAGAAGCGAGACAGTTTCTGTGAATTCGCACTATTTTGTCTGCCATTTTTGCAGGTGATGACGTTGTCCATTATCGTGATGTGAATCGTGCGCTTTCTTTGCGGCTCCAGCTCATGGTTATTTGGCGTTATGGCAGAGCGTGTGTGAGCGACTTTTGTGGTGGCCGTCAGAGGTGTACAATTCTGCGATCTCTTGGGTACTGACGAGAAGGGAGTGCCAGTGCTTCTGTGGAGAAATCAGGCGAATGTTCACGATCGAAACTGTGTCGAGGTCAGACTGAGAAATCAGCCTCCTGGCTGTCTTGAAGCTACTGTGGCACCCATGGTCTCAGCTCTACTGTGTCATAGAGTTGTGATAGATGGGTAAGTTTGTATAGCTATGTACCTATACCTTAGGTATAAACAAGTATTCTTACTCAGCTGTGTCGTGTCTACAGAATACTCCACTTCTACACTCTCCATCAGTTGGAAGTACAGAGCCGTGGACGTGAGATTGTGTGTGAGAGGCAGCTCACTCCATCTGCCACATGTGAGAGTGATCATGTCTAAAGTAGCTGCTATGAGAGAACTTCGAATCAGATGTCCTCCACCACCACTTCCTCCACCCCAGTATTAATCAACAGTCTCATCTCCGGCTTTCTCTCCTCTTCAGCACTCCTCCCCTGTGCATTCATCCTCCCTCTCTCTTGTGGTTCAACAGCATCAGCCTTCACCATCCCTCTATCTTTCACCTACACCAACATTTTCTACAAAGACAAAGCCCTTCACACCAGAACTTTTTTCTCCTTCCTCTTCTTCTTCTTCACCTAATCCACACCACATTCCGGAAACCCAACTACCTCCCCACGACAATTCTATCAAGCAATCTCCCATACTCATTTCCGACACTGATGATACTTGCTCCCTTCTCCCAGACACTGAACCTGACTACCTGGTGATTTCTGACTTAGACGAAACCTGTTCCATCCATGACTATAACGAAACTCAGCCCTCCACCCCTAATACCCAATCCCCCTAACCCACTCCTTCCCATCCTCTCCCAGTTCTTACCTTTACACCACGTTCTTCTCATTCTTGCCACACCATCCTCAATCTCTTTCCGCCTGAAGACTGATGCTGTTGCCCTTTCTTTTCTTATTCCTAAACGTTTTTTTTTAAACCACCAAAACTTCAAAAGAAACATCGCAAGTGGCCATTCATTATTATTATTTGAATAATTTTAATTTACATGCTGTCTTTCACTTAGGTTTAGCAGTTCATAGACAAATGCAGCCTGTCCTGGAGCAATGATTGTACTCTCTACCTAATGTACATCAAATTGATGTGTATGTAGTAATTTACGCAGTTTTATATTTTATAGGTCAAAATCTCTTTAGGAACAGTAATGGTTAGCTACTCACATGCATTAGTAACCTGGTGAGTTAAAACTTAATTTGTGGTACATGATGAAAATTGTGGAGAAACAAACAACACAAGGCAAATGCACAACAAAAAAATCAACTAAATCCAGGACAAATCCAAATCCATGTATCCCAAAAAGTTGAGTCCAATCAAAAGCAAGTTGAATCCAAATCCATGTATCCCAAAAAGTGTATCTTTTGAAGTTTTAATGGCTCTGAGAAGAGCTGTTTTTTATGGCGAGGCCATGTAACTTAAAAAGGTGATCACTTAAAGTACAAATGTGATCCAAAATTCGAATGAATGACTATGGTACAAATGTTTCTTAAAGAATGCTCAAATAATGGGATAGAGAGAGAGAGATAATAACACATAATATATGGAGCGTGTTTGGTGTCATACATTTTTGCAAGGGGCACACACAGATGAATAATGAATATAGTTAAGATATTTAGGGACTGAATTTGCTTAGGTAGAGTTGTATACCCGCCTGCGTGACTTGTAAAACTTTACCCTCTCCTCAACCTCACGCCCTATTCCTCCCTCCCTGTACGCATTTTCATATTTTCAGCAAGTGATGAAAATTGTTGGATTTGATCTACTGTAACCTTATTCAGTCCCTCGGGTAAAATTTTGCGCAATTTCACAATAGATCCATCTGCATATGCCCTAGTATGTTTTTTCGATTGACACCAAACACTTGATTGGATTCAACTTGCAGTGAAATTGTGGGTAATATACACACATATGTCCGCGTTCTACAGTATAACTTTCTAATTAACTTTTTTGACCTTTAAAAGCAGGAAAAGATTTTAATAGATCGTGCATCTCTTTAGCTCGCATCCCTGCAGTATCAACGCCACGCTCCTCTAATACTACCGTCATACCCTTCAGAATGCCATTCTCATCAACCATTTTTGTGTTTCTCCCCCCCAGATGGTGTCCCTCATTTGTGGTTGTTTGCTGCCAGGGCCCACGTTCATTTGAACAGCATTTAGTGCGTTATCTGCCATCTTCCTATGTGAAGGAGCATTAACAAAATAAAAGAGGCCCATTGCATCTGAGTGTTTTTTCTCAAATATATCCACTGCTTTCGCAACTTGTTTCATGAGATTATCATTCGTGAAATAACCATCTTTGTTAGTCTCAACTAATAAGCGGGCCCTATCAGACTCATGGCGCAAGAACCCAGAGACTTCGTCCACGAAATGAGACACCATGATTGATGATCCAAGTGATTTCTGTCTCAAAACATTTGTTTCTTCATCTGCCCAATAAAATGTCTGGTCGCAGTTGGCATAGTAAGTGCACTCGTCATGTGCTACCCGAATTAATGGCTTCTCACCTGTGGAAAGCTGTTGCTCATTATTTAAACATGTAAGCGACTTTTTGTCAAGATTACTCATAATATGTAAATACTCATTCCTATATGCCACCACATCACTAAGGTCATGTCCGTCAAAATACACTCCCTTTTGATGGTGAATTCTAGTGAATCCAAGCTGATGTAACCATCGGCGTGCTGTTGATTCATGAATCATCAAGTTATATTCCTTTTCCTCCCAATCTAAAAACATTTTCCACGTCATATTTGGCTCACATTTTTTTGCAAGCATGTGTCCGTACAACTAAGCTGAAATCTCCATTAAGACTGTCAGCACATGCAACATGCTGCCCTTTGCTCAATTACAGGATATTTGTAATAGATAAATGGAAGCATTGTCTACAAAGGCTGATGCCCAACGTCTGATAACCTCTAAATTAAAGCTAGTGCAATCAGCTGCATGTACCGCATCTAATACTGTACAGTTACATTTTAGAAATGCTGTCATAATATGTATTTTGCAATTCATATGATTCATATTTCTGTATGTATCCCCCAAGTAACTCATTTAGCTCACGAGTGAGCTTATTATGTAGGTACTTTGCCCCAGATTCCCTGTCACTTACTGGTTGATCATATCGTCTCTTAGCTCCTAGTGCAGGGTTGCCACCTGGAGCATATGCACGGCTCTTCTTCTCCATGGACAACTTCACTCTTGCAGCAGAATGCCTGAGCTCTCTCTGGTCTGCAGTGTTCGTGATGTCCTGAAGCAGTGCCGAGATTCCTCTCTTCCTACTGCAAGCTGAGGAGTCAGCTGATTGTGGTTCGTTCTGAAAAGAATGGTTTGTGGTCTCAGGTACCGTAGTAGTTGACACAGTTGTTGTCGCCAAAGGCATCTCACTTGTACTCGCAGTAAGTAAAAACTAATGATATGCGTCTATAGTATAACTGTTTGTGAAGCAGTATTTCAAGTCTGGGAGCTTAACTAAACACTTGGACCTCTAAAAACGCCATTTTTGCTTCCTACCTGCGAACCAAGAGGGAGCGGTGAAATTTTTCTAGCCCCAAAGGTAGTCCTATAGACTAATATTATGCATATCAAGTTTGGGCTCTTAACTCATAGTCTTGTGGAAATAATCTGCCTCATTTATTTTTTAAATGACCTCTCTTTGAAGCGCTATAATGTCATGTAACTATCATGTATAGTGATGTGAGATGTGACTTGAATCAAATAATTTGGTTGCATCATCGTCACTGGAGACAAGAGTACGGCTGGTCGCCAGGTAGAGTGAATCAGCCTCGGTGGTAAACTTGAGCTGGCACTTGCGCTCAATGATTAGTCGAACTGAAACGCAAGAGTAGCTCCAGATACCACTGGCAGAGTTGCACGCGAGGCAGAGTACCTCCAGTCCCACCTGCAATCCTCCCTGATAGGCAAAGCGACCAGTCTCTGCACCTGTATAAAACTGCGCATCAAACAAGTGCACCTGATTGTTAACCTGTGCCTCCAGCAAGTAGTCTGTGGTCGGCAATGTCTCGACATTTACTGCAGGACCCAGAGGGTTGCGTGTATATAGACACACGAGTGTTTTCTCCGGGATCCTGCAAGCCACACGGCTGGATGGCTTTAGGAACAGCCCCAGGCCTGCACTCTCAATGTGGCTCTTCAATATCAGCAGATTGGCCTCATTCAAGTGAACCTCCGAGTTGTAAACTTGGTGGAAGACCTCAGTCCTATGGTGGTTCCACTGATCTGAGAACCTGACACTGACCCCTTCCCCTGCAAAGCGCTCCTTCAGTCTCATGGGATGGAAGGAAGCCTGATCGGCTAGGCCGTGCAGTTCAGGGTCGTGGATACCTGTCTGGCTTCTTTCCCAGGCATCTTGGTATGCAGGTGGTATCGGGACTCCGTGGATGAGGTTGGAGAGTCCCGCCTCCAGCATGTGAACTCCAGTAGGCTTTGGCAACTATTCCCCACTCTTGTGGGTCAAAATCTCCACCATCAGCCTCTGCCCACTCGGATGGTTCCTAGACCTGCAAAAATCATATATAAATATAATATATGTGTACACGTTAGGTATGTATGTGTGTCTTCAAGTAATTAGATTTCTTGCAAGGTGACTGCTAGGAGTACCAGCAAAAACTCTCCTACCCTTAATAACATACTATACATACTATATCTATGCTCTATAATGAGGACAAACTTGCGGCGATACGACAACAAAGAGATGGGAGGGGTCTAACCAAACAGAACACATCTGTAGATTACCATCATATCTTGATCATTTTCACTCACCAGCTGTTCAGAATCTGCCTCTGTGCATTGCTGAGTACAATAGAAATTGTGTGTACTGTTGCAGTTCACCTGATGAATATCTACTTACTTGAAGAGTAGACGGCCAGTGAGTTGTCCAAGTACCTTGTTATATTTGTCCTTACGCATGTGGCCCTGTAGCATTTCAGCTCAATAGACCCTGATTTCTTGCCTTACTTCCATGCTCTCTAGGAACTGATGGACAGATGAGATGCTGTTTGATGAGCCTTCCAGAGTCTTCATGAGCAGGTGATCCTTTCCCTTTTTTGTCTTTACTTTGTTGTATGACGTGTGTATTGCCTTGAGGTGGTCGATTACCCTCTCTGCTAGCCTAAGGTCCTCGTCTTCTAACATCTGCAAATTTTGTACTAAGAGTAAGAGTTAGAGATGGGAACAAAGTCTTACGGTAGTCTTCATGAACTGGACACACGTTCTGTGAGAATTGATTGTGTGCATGATTCCACTTTTTCCCATGGTCTGGGACAGCCGCTTGACATACCTGTCTATTGGCTCCACCTCCAGGAGTATTCTCTCATGGACCTCATCTTGGTTGAGGAAGTGCAGGTACTTTCCCACGTTCTTTGTTATCTGCTGGGCAGTTTCGCTATTTTGTTTCCCACCAGCTGGAGCCAGGAGGTGCTGGAAAAACTGCTCAAGGAAGGCCCTTCAGTGTGGCTAGCATGGAGGTCAACCTCCTCAGGTTGAGACGTAGAGTAGGAAGTCGAAGGTGTTTCAGGCTGTGGCTGCAAGTACACTTCATCAAGCCTACGAGGGCCTCCTTTCTCCACTTTCAGCTTTGATAGGCCTTCCTTAACCGCGTACAGCGGAGCTCTCATCTTCTTCTTCAACTTCCTGGCTATTTCAGACTTGCTCAACTTGTGCACTTTTGCCAGGTGCTGGCCCATCTTCTTGACTGGTTGCGACATGCAGTTAGGCATAGGGCAGAAATAGTAATTGCGCTTCAGCGTTTTCTTGCTTGAGTTTTATAGATGGTTTTGGGAGGGCGGACGTGTCGAGGCTCGTGTCAGACCTCATCCACTCTTCACTGCACACACCATAGTCATACACCAACTCTTGTCCGGGAGAGATGTCTTTCAGGGCAGTGAACCCGATCCGCCATTTGTTGCAAAGGTAGAGTGGTGGGCATAGCTTTATGTTCGGCCTTGTGCTATGATTGATGAGACGGCCAAGCAAGCGATACCTCCTAGTTGCATCGAAAGGGAGCTGCTCATCAGATGCCAGAGGATACATAGTGGTGATGACATCAGATCCTTCCGCGTTGGCCACAAATTCGGCATCGAGAGCATTGGAGCTACTAGAATCGACGGTCATCACATCATGAGTCCTGTATTCCATGACAAACGTCCCTTTTTTGATTGCCCCGTTGGCAACCACTCCTCGCCCTTTAGGCAGTCCAAAATCAACCACTTTGACGTCCGGGTGCTTAGTTTGCCCTGTCATCC
>JAODVQ020083099.1:0-17576 GCA_025400075.2 Phenganax stokvisi
TGAAAAATTCCTACTTTGATCACAGAAACTTTGATAGTGTAAACCGGCCTTAAACCCCTGTGTGAATATTTGTCCGAAGTGTTTCTCGTTCCATGTTTTTTATGGAGAAAAACTTGCGATGTTTTATTAATAATGATTTATCTGTTTGCAGCTGGAACAACCGCTGCAGCTACTTCAGGTGCCCCAGGGGCTCCCCTAGTCACTCCTGCACCTTCCGCAACACTTGATGATTCACCACCCACGACTCCCAAGCCTCCAACACACGAGGCAGTCCTCATCAATGGTGAGTTTCATCCAAATATTCCTACCAAGGTACTAAACTTCGTGTCTATTACCATTTGTTAAAGTCTGGTTTTCATTATGTATTGCAATTCACCTGCGATGTTTTGCTGAATTCCTTTTTCGGTGATAATTAACGTGTCTTGTCAACTGGAAAGCCTTTCTTCTCCGTTAGTCATCGACATTACTTCTTCTTTTTACTTTAGTCGCGCGCTGGGTGCAGTTTGGCGAACACCAGGTTAAGGCTGGGGTTGGCTTGCGAGCTCAGTGTTCATGATGTAGTATATTTTTGGATGGTCAGCGGCATAAGGAGTCCGTTAAACTGCCCTAGCCCCGTTTTGTCGATTGTCTTGTTCAATAAATGAGCGAAAAGTAGGAGAACATTTTTCTTTTTTTTTCTCTAGATGACAAAGAAAAGCAAAGCGCTGGGAAAATCTCCAGCCCCACGACTGCAAGACCAATCAATCAGGAGTTGGAAGAGACGATTTTGAAACGATCAAAAGTTTTGCGAAAACACCGCCAACCAAGAAAACAATAGTGGACTGGTACTAGTGAACTTATCTTTACTCGCTCCCAGGCTACGATGAAGGCAACTGCACACTTAGGTTGCACAAAAGACTGGAAACTACTCCTAACTTTCCCTTTAAAGTCGTGCCTGAAGGAAGGACCGATTGTAGAGATTCAGCTAAGTTAATTGTTATAAAATTTTATTAAACTCAAACAGCAGTTGTTGCATGTGCAACTCAGCAAAATCATGTAAATATATGATGATTACTTTTGATCTAATTATGGTAAGAGTATTGTGAATCATAACTATATGAGTTTTCTCCTAATTTTATGTTAAACTATTGTTAAAATATACAATTATTTTATAAAATAACAATATAACATGAACGCTGATATTCCTAAACAAATCGTAAATTAAACGTAGCTGTCTCTGAGATGTCATACCAGGTGCTCCCGTAAGATTAAAAACTTCTAAAAAAATCCATAATTTTCAATCTTTTGTGTTGAAGATTGTAAAAACTGTTCTTTATGAAATCATTCTGTTTTTTGCTTCAAGATCATGTGTACATTTCATATGTGCAATTAGCTCACTTTTGTTTTTTAAACTTTAGACCTTGGTTACCATGTTAACAAAGTGCATTGTCTGCCAAGAGATGGACCAGGGTGGAACACTTTAAAGGTGAGGGAAGATCTAAAACTATCATTTTAATGGCTTGATTGAAGGTTTGTTCGAAACAATAACTGCAGTCTAACGCATACCTTCACACCTCTTGGGTACCGTGTCACAATGTGCCAACTTTTTCAACTAAAATTAGTCAAAATTGCAAATGCAAATGTCTCCATGTATTTTCCACGACCAATTAAGCTACATTCAGGTATGCTATGTATCAAAAAATCCTTCTTATCAAGTTGATAATATTTCCACACAATTATAAATAAGAAGGTTGGTATAAAAAGACAAGGTTACATTTAGTTTCAAGAAACAAACAATTAGATTATGCACAAATCTATTTCAACTAAATGTTTCTGAACAAATTACAAGAAGCCAGTTGCTTGTGATGGTCCAGCAGGTTTGGGAGGGCGATTTTGAAAACCTTGATCTTCGTAAAGTTTATCGATACGATCTTTAATGTCATCGATAAACTTGTGAGTAAGAACGATGCCAATGATCTGCAGAAATATGATCAACACATGAGTAACTGTTTATTGCAAAGGCAAAATAATAAGATGATGAATTTTACCTCTGGCAAAAGAAAAGCAATAGCAACCGCACCAATCAACACAAAATTATCTCTAAAGTAGTCTTCTAGAACATTCAGACATCCTCGCGTGTAGACAAAGTTTTTCGCATTCAGTCGCTATGTAATGAAAGAGAAATCAGTTGAGCCACTGGGATGATATTGGCAAAAAACATTCATTCACTCAAGTGCCATACATAAGAACATAAAAGAAGATTAGTCCAATAGTTTACTAAGAGAATCACAAATGATTGTTGCCTTACATGACGGGTAGGAGAACGCATTTGATAGCCACACTGGTAGTTTATTCTTTGCTGCAATTATAAGGAAGTTTCAGTCAAAACTGCTGCTGATCTTCTACACTGATAAGGAGAGTATACCAAAACTGTACAAATGATATATCACAATTCCAACCTTTTCCTTGATATGACAACATGAGAATGGTACACTGCAATGTTGGATAGGTTTGGGCAGGCGCTCATAGCAACGATAGTAACGATTAAGGTTCCAGTCATGATAGTTTAAACTTCCACAACATTCCAACTAAAAGAGAATTGATCTAGCATCAGAAGGGTAAACTAGCAAAGCATAAAGCATATGTATTTTGATTTCATTATTAACTTAGTATTTCAACTAGATTGTGCAACTTTGTTCAATTGCATTGTATTTGAAAGAGTATATATATACATACTCTTTCTTGGACAAGATCAATAGCATTCTTTAAATCCACATCATAAGGATACTTTGTGATCATTTTCTTCACTTGTGTGTCCAAACTTTCTTTTACCTGAAATCATATTGAATGTTTATAGTATTATCACAATAGGCACACAGTTGTATGCTCTTCTTGATGCATTATACAAACAGCTGTAACCAACAATGATTAAAAGATAAAGATCTGTACCTCTGGCCAGAAGGCAAAGCCAAGGATACCACCAATGAATTGTAGTATAACTACAATTATTATGAACACTTCATACTGAAATCATAATGCAAAGATGTTTAATAACTAATAAGCCATATTATGAGTACAATTCCATCATGGTGTCATCAAAAATACTAAAGTTGTATTAAAGTCACATACAATCCTGAGCAGTTTGGTATTTTCACGCAATGCTCCAATGGTGCCGGCAAAAGAAACAAAAAATATGATGAAGCCAACGGCAACAATCACAGCACCAGGATCTGTCGCTGTGCTAGTGAACTCTGAGTAGTCATTCTTTTGAGTGACGGAATAGAAGCCAACTCCCATCATAAGACCTCCAATTATCTAATAACAAAATTAAGAATTATAAAAACATTTTGTGACACAAGAACTTGGAATTCACAAGTTTGTTGTCTTAAGCAGGCCTTGAACTTGAATCTTTGGTATACAGACTGCAACTACTAATCTGTCAAGATTGCAGAAATTTGTAGCAAGTTCTGTCATATTCAAGTGCACATGCTATTGAATAAGGTCAAACGTTTTAATGACCTACAGTTCAAAAGGGAATGCATTCATATCTTACAAGTAACACTCTTCAAAGTCATATATAAATAATTTGAAATTAAGTTCAGCAAAATGAGTTTGGTAGTTATTTTACAGAATGATAAGATACTGTTAGTTTATTAACAGTTATTTGTACCATGATTTGATGGTTGATCAACATTTGGAGACTTATTTTCGTCTGTATGTACACACATTAGGCATCAGTGGAATGCAAACTAATGTATATAAACGACGCTGCGAAAATTTCGCATCACTTTCACGCAAAATGTACATCAATAACCTAGATATCATCTTATTTCTCTTCCACTTGTATAAAAGAGGATATGGATTCTTGAAGACTGTTTTAAAACTTACCCAAAACACAACGGTGAACGCAAATAATGCCCATTTCAATATTTTACTTTTATCAGCCATAATCAGAAAGAAATTCTGAACGAAAATATCGTTCGATCCGCTCTGAAAAACGCTCAAAAGCTAGATGCTGTTCTCATAAACTAAATGAAGGTTTTTATCATGAAAAGCAGCAATATTTTCAAAATATTTTGTATATATGACGCGATGTAGTGAAATCTGTTTCGTTCTAATTTATTAATTGCAACAAATATGCAACATTCCACACCCGAGTAGATATATCAGGTACGCCGTCTGCTTACCGTACAAAATATCGAGAATGCATCGTCCGTGAAATAGCGTCATAATGGTAATTAAAGTACTAAGAAAACAAAAGACAAAGTATATCTTTGTGTGTTTCGTGAGTTTGAACCTCCACACGCCTAAAACTATGCTTATCGCTTCCGTTGCAATATACGCTTTTACACGCAAAGGAAACGGTTTTCTTGACATGCACGATTTGTAATAAAGTTGCACGAAATTAGATAGATGTTTCTTGTGTCTAAATCAAGGAGAAATTTAGTAAAACTTGGCTTGATAAGTTTTGATTCTAAAGTAAAAACTTTGACCAACTTTTTCCAAAAAGAAACGCGTGATTTTCGCGCGCGAAGGCGGACTGTGTTTTTCGGAATTCGTCTCTTTTCGAGGTTGTTGCCGTAGCAACGTGACGTCACGGGGGATTGGTACATAATTTTTGTGGCGAAATTTTCTGCGAGACAAGCACTTGAAGCGCGTAGTTGGTTTTTTCACGCAATTTTTGCTCGTTTTTCGACTCAAGAAGGTTGAGGATGTTTGCTAGAGTTCAATACTGAATATCGAGGGATGTTTTTTTGTCAAAATGTGACGTGATATAAAGAAGTTTTTGCCGTGAAAACCTGGGTTTTAATGCGGCAAACGTAGTGTCGTGTGCTAGACGACGAAGACTCAAGAAGACGAAAAATTATTTGTTGTTTTGATGGATCTCTTTATTGAAACACTAACTGGAACGGCGTTTGAGTTGCGTGTCAGTCCGTTTGAAACAATTATGAACGTCAAAGCAAAGATCCAACGTCTTGAAGGTGAGCTGAATTGCTTAAAATAATTATACATGGGTGTAATCTTTGTTTACAAACTTTATGACATTTTAACTGCGTGTGTATTTTATATTTCCCTGTGTAAACCCTTCTGTTCTGTGTTGAAACAGATAAAAACAATTCATGCATGTTTAGTACTGATAAAAATAAGCTGTGCATTATAATAAGTGTTATAAAACAGTAGAAATGATTTATTGTGGTATATGACATGACATACTTTAAATACTCGTGTTATTTTTCCTTTTTGGCTCAAGGAATCCCAATATCCCAACAACATTTGATTTGGAAATATGCAGAGCTTGAAGATGATTGTTGTCTTCATGACTACGAGTAAGTATGAACGATTTTCTTTGACAAAAATTAAGTGTCCGATTATTTTGTTTCTCATGTCATGATGAACAAAATATTCCATCAATGAAAAATTGTGACATTTTGACTTCTAATTTTTCAGTATAAGTGATGGTGCAACATTACAACTTGTTTTAGCAATGCGTGGAGGACCAATCAACATGAAAAGGGGTATGATTTTATAGATATAAGTTGAGTTACAAAGTATTTGGTGAACAATTGTTTATAAATCATCTCATTGTTTAGTTCCAGTTGAAGACAGTTCCCTGAGAGAAATGGCAGAATACGTTGAAGCAAATAGGTATGTTAAAATGTCCTTTCATTGCGTTCAATAAGATCCAGCAATTATCATAATCTATGATTTTGTTTAGAGATGAGATCTGGGAGAAATTTCCCAAAGACAACAAACAAGTTACATTCTTGGTATTTAGGTATAGTAATTAGCTTGAAACATTCTCCTGTTTCCATTTTTTGTGGATAATTCAGTTTTGAACTGTTTCTAGAATTTTAATTTTTAAATATATTTAAACAGGGATGGTGACCAATACAATGTCTACAGAGTAGTTGACAGAGGCGACGGTACACTAACGCCATTATCAGAGATCAGGTTAAGTGTTTTGATAAATTCGAATTTGTGGAGTTTCATAACTAGCTATAACATAGATTATTTATATCATCACATTCACTGCTTTAGTTTGATAAAATGTAGGTAACTTTAGAATGGAGGAAAAGTAGTGAAAATGTGTAATATTATAACTACTTGCTTTGAGAAGATTGTAAAGTAAAACACTAGGACTACTGTAATGTTGTTATTGAGTCATGCTTTTCTGTACAATGTCCATGATCAAATTTATCTTAAGTAGTGTATTAACATTTGGGCTGGTTATTTGTTTAGTGGAACATCCTTGTATAATCTATATGATGATGAAGACGAAGAGAACTCAGTGACATTGCCACAGGAAACTGTGCAAGAAAATAATGTGACAATGAACAAAATGAAGTTGTTGAAAAGTAAAATGCAGTCGTTACACATGAGTAAAAAGGTACATGAGTTGTCATCTTCAAGATTGTAGTCATTAGAATAGTGACCTGCTGCTTCAGTTTTTAAACTTGAGACTTTTCTTTAAATCTGACTGTTTTTATGTTTTCAGCCTCGTGGGGGAGGTGGAACATCAGTAGAACAAGTTTCATTTCAAACTCACTCTCCTCCCCCTGCATCTAGGATTATGTTCCAACCTCGTTCTCCATCCAAGGACAAACATCCAAAATATCAACCGCACCCTCCCTCCAGTGAAAAACCAACGGCGTCTGCGTTGGCGAGTAGACGACGGTGAGTGACTGTTGATGTATTACTTTGATAAACTTACAATTTCATTGAAACAATGCTGAGCATTGCCTCATTCAGGCCTTCAGTGAAATAGTATTTTGTTCCTTGCAGTTTACATCGTGCTTCTTCAAGTTTTTGTGACCACAGCAAGTTCAGAGACAGTATTCACTCCACTGATCCGTGCCACCCAAGTTATTCTGTAGAAGCCTCGAGTAGCAACAACAAACCTTTACCTCCAATCAACAAAACTAAAAACTCAGGCAACATTGATATTTCGGAATTTATACCTGCTGAGGACATGACAATTCATGCCAGAACATTTTTTAATCATGCAAGTCATGAACATGGTCCTGCTCCTAATCTAAGAAACCTTTCAGATGACTTGGATGGTAATGTGAGGCATGAACAATGTGATGTCTTAGACACAAGGCTGGGACATCCTCAAAAAGTTAATAAAGTTATTCCTTCTTTAAAAGAGAAGAAAACATCTGTTGAACGCCTTCGATCTGGGTTACTGGTAAGTATTTGTGCTGTCTGGAGCAAGTTGCATGTTCATGTGTGTTAGTTTAACGTTTGGGAATGTTTTCGTTATCTAGAAAGACTCGTTATCTCGAGTGCACCATAAAACCAACCAAGGTAATACAGTCATATATGATTTACTCTTCTTAACATGATCTGAAGTATAAGAAGTTTATTAGATGAAAATTTGTATGCTTATTTTGTAGTTTATTCAACAACTGAAGTGTTGACAAGTCGTCCACCTCCTCCACCCCAGCTGGCTTCTGGGAAAAAAACTAGATGTACATTTTGTAGGAAAAAAACTGGTCTTGCCACAACATATGTTTGTCGGTACGTGCTCTCCATTTGTTTCTATTGAAGATGCTTAAAGCACTTGGCAACTTGGTGAAATAATTGCACAAAGTTTTACTGAGTATACAATCTGAACTTTAAGTTTTTTGTTTTCTCTAGATGTGGCAACCCATTTTGCGCAAGTCATCGCTATGCGGAGACTCATAATTGTGACTATGATTATAAAACAGACGGCAGGAAACTTTTAGAACAAAGCAATCCTCTGGTGGTTGCACCAAAGTTACCCAAAATTTAACCATGATATAGGCTATAGTATTTACTTTTCAGTTCTGTATGGAAATAACAGGTTTTCATTATCAGAAGTCTATCTGTGTTGAATGTTGCTGGCAGTCATCTACTGCAAATAGGAAAAAATATGAATAATTTTTCAATGTTTTAACGACTGTAACTTGTTTTCCCACTCATCAAAAAGGTATGTTTATTATTGTATACTAATCCATTGTCTAAGTACTGTTTATAACAGCGAACAACATAAATAACCACACTCATACCCTCACAATATTTTTTATACTCTAAATGCCAAACTTATTGGCTGCTGTTTATGTTTTAATAAATTAGAGTGTGCGTTGGTCTTTGTGGTTTTTCTGTAGCCTGGATTAGGCTGTGTTTGACATCGATTGTCTGCAAGAAATAATATATATGTGTATACCTGTGATGTTAATTCACTAGTATTGTTGCTTTGCATGTTGGTACTTACATTTTCTTAAATCAAGTATTGTTGACTGTTCTTTCGTCTTTCTTGCAGGTGCAGGGTACCTGAAAGAAAAGATAATTTAATCAACCGTGCAGTGCTGCAAGAGGAATGCTTGAAGTACACTTACCAGGGATTTTGGTACAAATGAGTATGTCTAAGTTCACATGCTAAGCGAAACTCGTGAAGCTGTAGGAGAAAAGGAAAGTTATCAATAAAGGTTGCTAACAGGTTGTATGATGAACACTAGTCTTCCCAATGACCAATCACATCACTTGGGAGTAGACAGTAAAAGGAAGTACATTGCATTGATCAATCACCTTGATTTGATGACCACTATTCCAAAGACTCGCGTAGTCTTCTCGTAATGAAGACACATTCCATCCAACTTCACCAACCTTTACAAAATATTTTGATTTCAGTATCCTACCCATTATATTTGCATCTAATGTGTTCTTGTTACCTTGGCTGACTTAGGTCTGGGATGTGGACAATTCTACAAAGAGAAGATGACTTATCTATAGCAGTTCCAGTGAACAAGACTATGGTGTTCAAGTGAAGTTAAACAGAAAAAGGCATTACTCTAGCTGCTCGTAAAATGTAGCCAAGGTCACTTGTTCCTTCACGTGATAATGTTCCTATTCCTATCACTTTGGGATTCAAGATTCTTGTCTTGTAATCACCGATTCCATCAGGACCTGGGGAAATAAAGTCATTTGTAACTGATAGAAGAGTGTCCTCTTGATGAGGAAATCGAAGATATTCTTGATGATGCCATAAGACAAGATATACCCTGGATGGTAGTGGAGAAATATAGAGATTAACCAAGAATGACCAGAAAGGGCAAGAAACAACGGTGCATTGGTTATCCAATTCTCCAATAAAAGATGTGCTATGAATGAAATGCATAAAACATAAAAATATACCAGTAAATAATACTGCTCCTTTGCCAACATTCGGATTATAAAACTTGTGCGACTGATTCCATCGAAAACCTGAATAACTGACAGCTGCCATTTTAACAATGCTATTGTTTATAATGTGGCAATTAAGCTTGTTGCTAGACAACGAGATTCTAATGTTGTGCGTGGTTTGGAATATGTTACACGCAAACTTCACGCGTGAAATATCACGCGTGGTAGACACGCATATTTTTTTCGTCTTCCAACATCTAGAAACATGGCGTCAAAAGGTTGGTGAAGAAATGTTTTTTTTATCACTTTTTGTTTGGCAATTTAACTAAATAACTGCGTTTACACTAGCATTAAGTTGTGTACTCTAGTATTCTGCTTTTTTCAGATCAAAATATGTACGAATATTGTTTGTATTGTTTTATTATAAAGCATTTTATTGACCGTGGATGCCTGCGATCTGCATTCTTGCAATTGCATCATTTTTAACTTCCATTTTGTTCCATATATTTATACAGTTCGTATTGTAAAAAAATAGACAGTCTATATTTAGTCTTACCTATGCTTTTAGTTGTAGTGTTTAAGTGCATGTCTGCGTTTGAATTAAAGGGAGATTTTCTGAAATCTTGCAATTTCACCGGCATTCATCTTAATCTAAAGTTAGTTGGCGCAGGAGCACTCAACGAAAGTTGTAAATTAGTCATTAACGAATTAACGAACGTACTTACAAATAGGTTCTTTTCATTTCCTGTGTAAATGAAAAATTGTTTTTACATTCAGTAGAAAATTGTTCATGGTATCTGCACTAGCATGAATAAACGTTTTGGCAACAGTATATTTGAGAGAAGGGCATGACCATTTTAATTATTAAGTGTACCCAGTTCATGGGTGAGGCATAAGTTTGCTGCAAAGCAAATTATACTTTAGCATCAAGTGTTTTAAAGGCAAAATACAATTTACATTGGTGACCTTCCCCCGGCCCAAATGCTAGTCAATGGCCTGGGAGTGTTGATATGTTGTAAATGTCAGAATTTTCATTTTCAGTTTTTCTCGTTTCAGTACCTCCCAAATTTGATGATCTTGGCAAGGAAGCCAGGGATGTGTTTGGAAAAGAATTCAGTGAGATATTTTGAAAAATATTCCTGGTTTTTTTAAGGATTGCTGGCAATTCAAAGACCATTGGTGATGACACAAGATCTTTATATCTTCTAGGTTATGGCTTTTTCAAACTTGATGCCAAAACAATGTCCAAGAAGGGAGTTGTAAGTCCTTAGAAATGCTTATGGCACTTTGAACTTTAATATTTCTCTGTTTGTTTCTGGATTTAATATTTCTTTGCTTTTCCAGGACTTTACCGCTTCACTGTCATCAAGTAACGAAACTAGCAAAGTCACTGGAAATTTAGAAACAAAGTATAAAAATGCAAAACATGGTATGATATGAAAGAATGTAGTGGCACAGTGTGATTGCTTGGGCTTATCCTTTGTGGCTGTTTTTATATATTTTCTCATGATATTCTTGCTAGGATTAACTCTCTCTGAGAAATGGACAACTGACAATGTTCTCAGTACTGATATGACTATTGAAGATCAGGTATACCATATTTCTTGATTTTAAAAATTTTATCTACTTCCTGTGGTCAAGTTTGTGATGCAAATTTTTTGTTTTTTAGCTTTTGCAAGGGCTAAAGTTGTCTTTTGACACAATGTTTGCTCCTGGAACTGGGTAAGGAGTTAGTTAGGAATTAAAGACTATAGTACATTGCAATGCGTTTATAAAATAATACTGTTTTACAGCAAGAAAGCAGCAAAGATAAAAGCAGACTACAAGGCTGATTACTTTCATCCAAATGCTGAGGTTGATTTTGATTTTGCTGGACCAATGGTAACAGCTGCATCTGTTTTCGGGTAAGATCGCAAACTAATACATGTATATTAAATATTTTAGCATATTATGTCTTATGATATTTGTTCTTTATAACTATTTTGTTTCAGTTATAATGGTTGGGTTTGTGGTGTACATGGTGCATTTGATACTGCCAAGTCAAAGTTGACCAACACCAATCTTGCTATTGGATACAAATCTTCTGACTTTGTGTTGCATTCATCAGTGTAAGATATATTTGTGGCTTATTGAAATCTAGAATTCATTACACACCTTAGGTAGGCTATAATTTTTACTATTTTTAGAACTGATTCCACAAAGTTTGCTGGCTCAGTGCACCACAAGGTATGAAAAATAAACCCTTTCTTGTGTTTATTGTCAATACAATAGTTGGATTAGAACAAGTTTTTTGTTCCAAACGTGAATTGGAATGAAAATTTTAAAGCTGTATCAATATGTGTTAGATCAATCCAAAACTGGAGGCTGCAGCTCTGATGAATTGGGCTTCAGGGAATGAAAGTGTGAACTTTCAAGTTGGTATGAAGTACATTATTGATCCCATCTCCTCAGTCAAGGTAAGATGAAAAGTTTTCTTTATAGTTTAAAATAGTGAAGGAGACACAGGATGGAATGTCGGTTGTTCTTTTTTTTTTCAGGTGAAAGTGAACAACAGCAGTCATATTGGTTTGTCTTACTCCCACAAGCTGAGTCCTTCAGTGAAGCTTGGTCTTTCTGGTCTCATTGATGCAAAGAACCTCGACCAAGGAGGGCACAGAGTTGGTCTTTCTCTCGATGTAGAAATGGAGGCAAAATAATTAACCTTTATACTGTGATTGTGCCTCAGAAATATCTGAATAAAACTTGATGTATACTAATTTTGTTGGATTCTAACTCAACTCTTTTCTGTAGTCTAGATCTGTAAACCTCACTTCTTTGTCATTATTTGTATTTCTAAATTTTGAGTTTGAAACTGGTGGACTAATGATCACAACCAAAGCTGAACCAGGAGGGGGGCCAGACTAATGCGGAGTGTGCTCCAGTTAAATTGCGCTCAGAATGGTGACGTAATTTAGGTGTAGCAATAACAATATACAAGAGGCAGGTAGACATTTCTGATATATCTCGCATTTATCTGAACAGAATGGCGACGCTTTCCATTCTATTGCTTTCCTTTGTCTTCATTTCGAGCTGGTGTTTAACGGTGAGTGTTTTTTTAACACGTACAGGGCTCTATTTCACGTGAAATGGCATCGAATATTGCCACTTGTATTTGTTGCAAATGAACTCTCGTATGTGACAAGTTTACATAGAATACCTATTAGAAAACGTGATATTTGAGTATTGTGAAACCATTTTTACTCAGTTGTGAGAAGGATATTTTTAAAGTCTAGTACAACGGCTCAATGCTTGAGTTCATAATGCGATTCTTCTGCGTGTTTTAAGTAAAATATGACTGATAAGGAAGTCGTTTCATATTCGTCGTAGGATGCTCTACGCTGTGGCTCATATTCAGATGGAGAATTGTGCTTTCCTGATGCTTATCAAGAAGCGTACTGTTGTGGATTTGATGACAATCAATGTTGTTATTACACAGATATTGCTGATATCTGGTGTAAGTTTGTATGTTAATTCATTCAGAAGTGAAAGTATGCCATCTGTTATTTTACTTTGCCTAATGCCAGACTATTTTATGTTATTTTTCTTTAGGGTTCTGGTTCCTGTTGATTTTTTTCATTGTTTTCTTTACTGTTTTGATTGTTGTGCTGTGTCGTCGCAGACGTCTGAGAAATGCTCAACATGGCTTTATCGTTGTTAGAGGTCAAGCAGGAATGCCTGGCACTGTTGTCACTAGCAATCAAGCTCAGATTGCTCAGGTAGTGATAGACTATAGTAATTGTCTATTCACTCAAATAAAGTTCACACATTTTGTCTTGTTTTCTAGGTGTCAGCCCCTGGAATGGCTTATCCACCATATTATGGTGCCACTGCAGCCCCACCTTATCAAGCCTACCAAGATCCAAACCAAGGTGTCCCCCCACCCTATGCCCCAACCTATGTCCCACCCAATGCTCCTTCTTTCGATGCACAAAAGAGACCTTAAAATGACAATTTAATTTGTAATTCACACTGTAATTTTCATGTTATAAAATATAGTTTTAATCTAAAACCCGGTCAGAAGTATACATTCAAAATTACAATACAAAGGTAAGACTCTACATTCCTATATAAAATTCTCAAACATAGCCTATGTCCTCAGTGAGTTCCATTTTCTCATCAGCATTATCATCATGCAATGGATCTTCAGCTTGCTTGGTCTTTTGTAGCAACTTTTCTCCACTGATGTTCATTGCAATTGCACCAATGGGCGCTGTTATCAGGATGGACAGAACTGATAAAGTAAGAATCTATAAAATAATACAAATTTTTTAAAGTTAGTCTTGGCAAGAATGACCTTGATTGCCTGGGTAAACAATTTCATTGAATCACCTCTATTCCATGTTCTTCTTGATATTCCCCTTGTAATCCTTTATCACGAGCTGCATCGAGTGTTATTGATCCAATAGCAGCCTACGAGTAAATAAAAATATGGCAATTAAGCTGCATTTAAGGTAGATAGATCATAACAATTAAGACAACTGGATCTATTGACTGTAATTAGATTCAGACAGCTAGAATTGTACCTGAACTGTGGCTTTTGGTATCCATGACAGCATAAAGAATATTTTTTCTTGCCTTGCAAAGTTATTTCGACACAAAACAAAATAGACTACAAGTAGCCTTGGGATCATGCCTACAGCTAAGATAGCAATACCACGACCTGAAAATAATGGATTTCAGTTTAATAATATAGACTCTAGGAGCTTTAGTTATACTACAGGGAGCTGCAGATCCAGTGCAACATTTGATTGCACGATCACAGCTTTCTCAAATGCTCACCAATGAGGTCACTTTCCATGTAATCCACATCAACTTCAGCTCCAATCAATGCAAACAACAAAGGCATGAAAAAATCCCAAACTATGGACATTGCATGACTAAGTTGTTTCTAAAGAAAAATAGCAATTGATCAATGTGCAATTTTGTAGTACAAGTAAAACTGTGTATTTTATCAGTACCTTGTCTGATTTTGTCCAACCGAGTCCAGCAACAAAGGCGAAAACAAGGCAGCCAAGAGCACCAGCACCTGCCAAGTTTGCTCGTCTTAATCCAAACAAGGAGAGAAGACCAAGACCTGAGAGTAAAACAAACCTGTTCTTCTGCGGAGCACTTTTCTGTTGTGAAACAAGAACATGATATTTACTAAGATGTGCTGAGTTTCTCAGAGTCTAATGGCCAGTGAAACACTCAACAACCACAATGGGTTGTGTCAAGCTGAAGATTTTAGTGCTTTGTGGATTGTTAAGAGAATGGTATGGCTAGAAACTTTACTTTCAATTTTTGAGGAAAGATCCATAGTAGTGGACCAACAACAACACCAACAGCAATTCCAAGAATAATCTCAACTGGACCTCGGAATATGTTCCAAGCAAGATTTCCTAGAAGCAGAATATCAAGACAAAATTGACCTCCCTCACTTTTATAGTCGCATAGTACTTGCTATGATATTTGATGCACTCACCCTCATGAAATGCCAGTCCTAAAAACACACCAACAAGACTGATGGCAAATACGTTCTCAAGAGAAGCAGCAGCAATGCCAAGTGTCGGTATTCCTTGATCAACACCGTATCCTTTTCCTTGAAGTTCCAGTAGAGAAGGCACGACAACTGCTGGAGACACTGCCGCAATCAGGAAGCTGAAAGATTGATCATATTAATATTATAAATCTACTTCTTGCGATGAATTCTCTTCAAGAAATGACTTACCCCAACTGAAAGCTCCATAAGAAGTTCATATCAAGCAACAGGTAGCCCATAATTGCTACTACTATTGCCTCAGCAGTGCATGGTAAGAATGCTAAACGACTGATTGTCCATTTGGCATTCTTCAAAGCATTCACGTCTAGTCCAATGCCTGACCTCAACAATATCACAGCCAGTGCAACATTTCTGATTGTTAAAGACCAATCATTGTGAATATCATTTGCTACATCGATACCAGGAACATTCTTCAAAATAAAGCCTGCAATCAACATTCCCAACAAGCTTGGCAAGCGCAGAAATGGGATACTTTGTATCAAAAACCCTGCCAATGCCGCTACAGCAAGAAGGACCAACAAACCAAATAAATTCCCTCCTGGCAAGGCATCTTCACCAACTATTGACCAAACTGTTGCCCACAGAACCAAAGCTACTAAAGCCCGTGTTGACCATCGCCATATAAAAGATGGTAGATTCCAGCTTTTAGTAACAACAAGGCAACGTTGTTTGATGCTTTCAGATTCAGCCATTCTTGTTTTATCATCTGAAGACATTGCGGGAAACAAAGTTTCTCGATTTTTCGTATTGCTCCAATAGACGCTCCACCCTATACGTATAGATCTGTTCCAGTGTGTTCTGGTAATCTCTACACAAAACTAGTCTGATAAACGATTTCTTGTCGTGACTTACTGACATAAAACTGCAGCAAGTTTTAATACCGTTATTTTGTTCGTAGTTTGAAGCAAAAAGACGAACATAAAGCTTATATTGTTGACATCTGGGCTAGTGTTTACTTTTATAATTTATTCGAAATTTTTGCATGTCTAATACAAGTTGATCTTAATCCTAATCCAGGGATTACAGCAAGTTTCACAAGAAACTTAGAAACTACTCTCTGCGACACCTAATAATATCTCTTAATTTACAGGCCAACCGTTGTGGAATTTCGTACCACTGGAGAGAGCGGATAATTCTTTATGATTTGTGTAATTTTATGAAAATTTTGTCAAATGTATAGCGAGAATTCATTGTTTCAAAATTGTATGTTTGAGCGATGGAAATGAATCGGATTTGCTCAATGTAAATGCAGTGTGACGTCACATTTGTCACTTGTGTTGGTCCACCATATTTTTTACAGAAAATTCAATTTTAGAAGTCGAAACTTTCAACTTTTGAAGATGTCTACTGCTCAGAACTGTTGGGAATGGACAAAATACATTCCTTGGGTGAGCACAGCTTTGCTTGGTGCTTATATCGTTTTTAAAATGGTCAAAAAAGACGCGTGTTCTAGCGGCTGCGAAAATTGGATAAACAAAACCATTGATAAAGACAAACCTAAAGTCGCAACATCAGTTGATATTGAAGATATAGCAGAGACAACTGCGTTCTGTCGTTGTTGGAAGTCTGAAAAGGTTAGTGTTTGTCAAGAATAACTTATACAAAAAACTACCCCGCCCTCCCCCCCCCCCGCCCCCTCTCTTTTCTGTCAATGCCCAGAGAATGCTGGAAGACTTCTGCAACAAATATGAGAACGAGAAGTTTCAGAACCAAATGGTGCATGTTTACCAACAATTTATGATTCATAATGATGAGATGCGTCTCTTGAAAGAAAGGCGGCGCTTGTGCTTTCCCATCCAGATGGAGATCCTCCCCAAGTACGGCTTTGAGCCCACCAGTCGTGGCGTCAGCCAAGTGCAAGCCGCTTTGACCGCTCCCAGGCTCACGGAGGATCCCCGCATCGAACAGCTGAACCACTATGTGGTCTACCTCACCGGTGAGATGCCCAGGGAGAAAGCCGCCGAAGGGGCAACCGTTTAGAGTGGAAAAGGGAGCGGCCACCGGGCGACAGAAAAGAGTTAAGAGTGCTAAGACAGAAGTGGGATGGCTGCGTTCATTTGTATTCCGAACATTCCACACGTCTAAAAGGCTTCATGCATCCATGCAGGAGTCACTTGGGGGAATCCCGGACCAGCTGGGCGAAATCACCAGTCTCCGTCTCCCACCGTGGAGCAAAATCGAAGGCTCCAATCCGATGGACCAACGGATCGCAGAGCTGGTGGATGAGGAGCTGAGCTCTTTGAACGGGAGCGCTGGACCTGTCTTTTGGCGTCAAGGGAGAGAGGAAATGGAACTCGCATGAACTCGGTGATAGCCACGAAGACTAACACTATCTAGATCTATCTAGCACTGCGGATGCTTTGCTAATTTGCCAAATGGGGCGGAACCGGTTGTAATTCAGGCTGGTGATCGCACCAAACCGCCCCAGCTCACCCGACCACTAAAGCAAGGTGCCCTGCAGCCAAACAGACGCCACCGGCATGTCCATCCATGTCCTGTTTCAGAGACCTCGTGCACGGTGAGTTCAAGGTTTATGACAGACTCCTTACTGCTGCATGCTCAGGTCCTGCCAAAGTTCTATGTTCCCAAAGCGGCAGCTTGGCCCGAGGCGATCACGAAGAAAGAAGTGCCAGGCTCACCTTGTTTGATGACCTCACGTGGTCGACGTGGACATCAACTGAGTTAGGACAGTGAGGCCTTTGACCAGAATCAATGACTTCAATGACTTCAATGACAATCAAGAAACTGATGCCAAACATTGACAGCTCAAGACAGCTCAAAACGAAAGCAGTGGGTCTTCCAACGATTTGGACCAAGCGTCTGTATCACCTTTGGAGTACTTCTTCGTGTCGAACCTGGGGTCTGGAAGCCA
>JAODVQ020083207.1:0-17568 GCA_025400075.2 Phenganax stokvisi
AGTCGTACTTTGAGTCCGGTGGCAAGTCCCATGAAGTAGGGGGCACATCTCCTGAGACTACCTGCAATGCGTGAAAAAATACGCGACCTGTCCGTAGCCGAGATACCTAACACAGATTGGTATATTCGCATTTCTTACTACGGAAAGTACGGTAAGGGATACGAGCATATTGAACGCTACAATCAGTACCAAGCCGAGATACTCCGATCGGACTTAGACGCTGTATGTTTAAGCGACGCTAAGGAGAATATGCAGGAGTTAGCTGAGTTGTTTGGGTTCATAGGAGAGCTTGACTGGCAAGATGAGCCTGATTAGCCCCTCATGGAAACGTACACATTGACTCCTACATGGAGTAGCGAGAAGAAATTCCAAGCGTCTGTTTTGAAACTGGCAAATACGTTTGGATGGTCTCATTATTCAATACCTGACAGTAAAATCAGCGCACAGGTCAAGCGGACCAAAGGGTTCCCTGATCTGGTACTGTGTCGGCCACCCGGCCTTATCTTTGCCGAGTTGAAGTTGAATAATAACTATCCAACAAAGGCACAGAGAGAATGGGGGCAGATGCTTATTGATTCGGGGCAGGAATATCACCTGTGGAAACCGCGTGATTGGGACTTGATCATAGAGCGATTGAGCAAGTCTACGTAGCGGGAACAATGTTGACTCTTTTTAGTTAAAGGCTTTTACATACGACAACGGTCGAGCCTTGTAGTCTACGCGCGTGGCGAACGGTCCCCCGTTGTCCTTTTTGACTCGGTGGGCTAAATGGAAAGCCACCCAATGCAGACGGCCACTTCGGGGGTTATGAAACTTTGGGAGACAGTAGTTCGATTCTACTCCGGGGCACATACCATTTTTTTACAAGTGGCTGGAAGCCCAAGGGGGTGATTATTAAGTGTGCGCCAAGTTGGGGTCGCTCCCTGACTTGAATTTTACTGAAAGTCATTCCCTTGGGTTATTTAATTTGCGGGTTGGAGTAGAAGTGAACTCGGTTGCCTCATAAGCAACAGACCACAGGTGCAAATCCTGTACCCGCAACAAGGGCGTGATCACATAGGGAGAATGCGTTGGCAATGGTGCATCCCTAGCCATTTGATTTCTCCCTAACTCGGGATTTAGCTCAGTCCGGCAGAGCACCTGCTTTGGGAGCAGGGGGCCGTTGGTTCAAATCCAGCAATCCCGACGGAGCAGCTTAGCTCAGTTGGTAGAGCGTCGAATACGGAGTCTTGTGACTCCTAGCTTCGGAGGTCGCGGGTTCGAGTCCCGTGGTGGCGCAGGCGTTAGAACCCCTGCCCTTTGCCCGTGAAGGAAAAGACACGGGAACTTGGGGGTGTAGCTCAGTTGGTAGAGCACCGGCTTTGCAAGCCGGACGTCGAGAGTTCGAGTCTCTCCGCTTCCACGGCACCGTAGGCTAAGAACTGTTACAACCGAACCGGGATAAGGGTAGCAGTGGGGAATAAGTCGGCCATGCCGCTAGCGTTAACTTGTGCATCTGGCAGATGTCAGTTATCCTCTGACCGGGTCCGTTCCCGTCGTTTATTACCTGAACTACTGGATATAATGAAAATTATTGACTACAACTATGACCTTGACGAGCTTCAAGATGTTGAAGTGTCCCTTGAATTTATTGTGGCTACAACTATAAAGTTGCTGACTGACTACAAATTGCGAAATGCAGATGATTTGGAATTGGTTGATCAGAAGGAATTGATAGGAAACGTGTTAAAGATAATCAAGAAGGCACGGGACCAACAGATAAAAGAACTACCTGACGAATTTTGGACTACTGCTTACGGTTCTGATTCTTAGGTTTGACGTACGGTAGGTCTTTCAGGTTCAAATCTCTCGCCACACGCCGCCCTCTTCGATTCAGAGGCTTCCAGTAGAAATACTTGGTTGAGGATACATACTCGCCCGGAACGCCCAATCTCGCAAGTTTAACAGGGTCTGACGTGCCGTACAATCTGTGTACGTGCCGGGAATGTATACAGCGTCCATCCTTGAACTGAATCATTGCCCTCCGTTTGTATCTCTCGCCGTCGTAATGCCATGAGGCTGCTTGGTATATCCCGCCGTAGTGATGCTCATTGTTGTCGGCGTAGCTGATCAGCAGGGACACTTCTGGATGCTTTCTCTTGATCACTTTGACTGTTTGAGCGATCAGGCCGGTCAGGGGCTTACTGCAGGTGTCGCTACGCACCAAGCGTATCAACTCCATCATCTTGCTGTTCTCCTCGCTGTGGCGTACAGGAACGGCAAACACGCATCCGGCCACACATTCTCCCATATCACCCCATAGCCCGCCGTCTAAGTGCCATGAGCCACACACGCGCCACATTGACGAGTTCTTTGTGAATCCCTTGTAGTGGTACTTGGCGAGTAGTTGGTTGACGGCTTGCTTTTCGCCAAGGTGGAAGTTCATTCTATGATGATCAACTCGTCACCTGACATTTCATCTAGGAATTTCATGGCTGAGTCCCAACATTCTTTCTGCGTCCAGTAATTACTACTAGATAAAACACCGTCAAAATTTTTTGACCTGATCGACCAAGAATACGGGACTTTTCTGATAGTTGGTCTGTATTTCTCTATGTAGAGAATCATGCGTGGCTCATCTCCATCATCAGGGTGATCGTATTCGTGATAGACGGCGTATTCTTTTTGTTCCATTTTATACAAGCTCAACAAGTGTGAAAGCGTTCTTACCGTACATGAAAACATTCGCTTTTTCTTTGCCCTTTTCCAAAACTACGACGGCCCGTTCGATCCGGGCCATGGTTGTTTCAGTCATTGCCATTTGACGGCCCGTAGCAAAAGCCATTACGTGATTCACATTTGTGACTTCCTCGCCGACGGCCATCTCAGCGGCTTGATTGGGATCGAGAGCGTCGATCTCCCAAGTGCGCTTAGGCTTTCTGAATACGTCTTTAACTATGTAGGTTGGCATTACTTCACCCTCACGACTTCAACTTCATCCATCGGAACGTCTATCTCTATCTGCATGGAATGTCCACAGGCTTTACTTTGAGATACTCTGGTCGGCCAATCAGGATAGCCCGCGTTCTCTGTACGCATACCAAGATTAAAAGTCCAACATGGCTGACCAACTGTACCATACTCAGCAATGACTACAATCTCATTGCCGAGAATAAATATCGCTGGCTCATAGTACTCGTCTCCTGTATACTGATTGTAGAACTCCGCGAGGGGTGCCCCGCCGTAGCCTACGCACATCGGATCGTAATCAAGGTCTTCTGATGTTAAATCTTTGCCTGACGTTACGCCATAAAAGCAAATGTTGTCGTCGCCGTATCCGTAGATTTTAACCGTTCTCATTTTTCTCTGTTAGTTGAAATTTTTTCTTCATACCCTCTATTGCGATATTAACGTACCTACCTGACAAGTAATCATCCAGATATTCCTGCAGGGCATTGCTCTCAGACACGTAATTGCACCAGTCATTATTGCCCTCCGGGGTGTTCGGAAACGTGACCTCTGCACCTCTGTCAAATCGCTGTACATATCTGAGCATCCATTCAAGTAACCCGTAGAGATTTTGACCATAAAATTCTTTCGCCAACTCTTTATTGATTTCTTTCTCAGCCCTACGTTGGTTACTCTTTTGCTCTTGTAGCTTATTGATGTGCTTAATGATCCGAGCACGTTCTTCCATTAAAGATTCTATCTTGCTCATTTTCTTGGCTTTTTCCACATCCCGGCCATGATCGTACCGTAAGGTCTGATCCGGCCTACGACTGTGGCAAGGTTGAATTTTTCCATCTGACGCTGTACAGTGTCAGCCGATTTGTACGCTGAGGGTAGCTCGCTAATGTCAATGTTACCCGTCCAGAATCGGACGTCAAGCCCCTCAGTTTCTTCTTTGAACACCTCTGATACAGGTCTGTCGGCCTTGGTTTTCTTGTGTGCCGTCCTTGATAGATTACGGCCCGCGCCGTGAGGGGCAAAGCCGAGATTTGTTTCTGTACGTGTTCCCTTGACGAATAGAATGGGTTCGGCCATGTTCAGGGGAATAATCTGGATACCGTGACTGTCCGGCAGGTATGGACCATAGACCGGCGTTGCTCCTTTTGCATGATAGAACGTATCGCCATCCTTGAACACAAAGTTGTGCTCATTCCAGAACTGATCTCGGATGTAGTCCTTCTGTTCCGGCATATACGAGGCTGTCATATTATGAATCGCTTGGTGATTCAGCTTGGTCCATTCTCTGACTACTTGCAAAGAGTCCCAATACTCTACACCCTCATCAGTCCCGTAGGGTATCCACGCATTGCTCTTATGCAACTCCGGGCATATCTGTTTGCGATACCGTTCAGCAGCTATCATGCCGAGCTTGTACAGCATCGCCCCGAATCCGCGCGAGCCGTGATGGGTTATCAACCACGTCTCGCCACTTACCTCAGATAGTCCGACATAAGCAAAGTGGTTCCCGTCCCCCTGAGTAGCAAAATGACTATGTGCTAACCGCTTGATCTTCTCTCCCTGAAAGAACCGGGTTACCCCTGAATGGTCAAGCCCCCCAATCCTACGCTCCATCCTAGGGGGCATTTGTATCTGAATCGCATCCTTATCCCATACTCTACCACCCGGCCCGAAGTGTGTCACTTTCTGAACAGTGTCGAGCAACACCTTGGGGTCAGTCATACCAAAGTTACTGGCAAACAGGGAGCAACAAACATCTGCCGAATGCCACCCCGGATGTATGGCATTCTCAGCCCCGATCACTGTACCCACCGGCATAGAATGAGGACCTGTCGGGCAGGCATCCGGCATTATAGCCGCCTCAGTTACCGTAGGCGTCCACGTAATCTCCTCTACCCTATTTAACACAGCGTCCACGTTCTCTTGCTCTAGCTCGCTCTCAGCCTCTATATTGACGTGTATCTTTGCAGAGTTGTCAGGGGTGTACATAGGCATCCTCATATCTTTGAGTCTACCTTGCTCTTCATCTTGAATAGCGAGTTGCCGGGACAGGTATACCTCTACGGCCTCCTCATCCAGAAATGGCCTGTTAGCCATCTCCAATAATCCCTTGAACTTGGGTCCGGGAATGAACCCGCGAGCGATCAGGTCTTTGCCTGTGATCATGGTGTTGGTGTTAGTGTACAGGGTGTAACCATTGTGGCAAGAAAAAGTTCCCTACTTTGTCTCAGGTTCGTAATAGCTGTTGCGAAAGTCTTTGTCTGTCATTGCCCGGTATTTGAAACCATAATAGTCATCCTCTTGCAATACGATCCAATCACCTATTCGGGCAACGTTAGCGTTTTCTATGTGGTGACGAAAAACAATAAGGTCCTGAAACATTTCAACCTCAGCACACCCGGCCATCATCAAAGCATCTCCTACATCAAAGACATTTTTCAAGGTCAGTCGTATGGCCGGAAATGTTTCTTTTTTTCGATACCGAGTCCAGTATCCTACCATCTTGGGACTATCCATTATAGAAATAAGTTTTTGATGTGTTGCTCGGCCTCTTTGATGCCACAGTTGTAGCCCCATATGAAAATCTGCCACCCTATAAACCCTCCTGAAGTAAACATTATCACCGCTAAAACTGGAATGTACCACTCCATCATGCACCTGTTTTTAGTTTCCGGTAAGCGTGACTCGTGCTGGTCCCGTTCTTCTTAGCCTCAGAATACAGTTGCCACCACGTCTTAGAACAGTCCTTGCACTTGCTGGATACACCTGTGCCCCGCGTACAGTCTTTGTAGAACTCATCCTTTGATAGCACCCTGTAACAAGTAGAACAGTAGCATTGACCGTGAGGCGTAACGTGTGTCTTGGGATTGAACCCAAGGGGGCTATTGAGCTTGTTTAGTAAGAAGAATCTAGGATCAACTACGTGCTCCCTGTGATGAGAATGAATTTCGCTTAACTCAACGTACCGGAGCATATGACGGTCATAACCCAACTTAATAATCCTGACTGATTCAGGGTTACCCTGTTGCATTCTTGCCCCCACTTTTTTGTTAGATGATCCCGCGCGATGAGCATACAATTTAGCTGACAACGGCATCTTGGTAAGGCCAACATAAAGCTCAACCAAGGGCCAATTTGTTCGGAAAGACTCATCGTCCCACGTCTCGAACCTGAGCGTGTAAACATAAGACTTGCCCTCATTGTCGAACTCGTAAAATTTCGTAGGTTTGGGTGCTCTTTCTCCTACATATACAGGTACTTGCTCGAACAGCCTACTCATTTGACACCTACGCATAGGGTGATCTCTCCCGATCCGTTACGGTGCCCTTTGGTATGAATAAAGTACTCTTCAATGTTGCGACCATTTATGCGCCCTCTCATCTGCTCTACGAGTTCATCAAAGTCTACACTTTCTGGATGACCATCTCCGTAGGGGTCAGGGTTTAAGATTACCCCCGCGTTAGTTTCGGGTTCTAAGCTGTGGACGGTTCCCGTAAAATCGGCATGATTTCCAATATGGACTTCTTTGGTTTCTCTTTAAAGTCCAACCGTGACCGAATAGTTGTAGGCAAATAATTTTTTGCGCTTACCATTACGAACCTCATAGACAATGTGATCTACGACACCTCGATCATCGTAAGCGTTTTTTTCATCTTCCACAGATGCACGGATGGTTTTTGGAGGCTGAAAATGCTGTTTAAGCCCCTTGTGCAGAGCCTCCTCTGCATTGTGGGCTGCAAACATACCGGCCTCTACTTTCTCTCCTCTATACGGATCAGTACGCCGGACACTGGTCATATCAGGGCAGGCCAACGTGATAAAAACCTCATAGCTATTCATCATTGCTCACCTCTTTTTCAGGTTTTTTGTCCCATGAATGCCAGTTGGCTAACTGTTGATTCTTGTATAACTCCATTACCTGTTCGTCTCGTTTCAAGTAATACAGTTCTTCTGTCCAAGACGCTTTGCAAATTTTAAGAACTTGGATGAAATAATCAGCAATCATATCAGCCATGACTGAGCTATCTCCCCATCCTTTGGGTTCCAAGTATCTGAGGGTATCAAGAGCCTTGTACAACTCATGGACACGGGCCATTTTGCTTTCACCCCCGGCCTTGTGTATAGATGCGCTCAGTTCTTCAAACTTGGCGTCAAGGCTTTCGGCGTACTGTTTGATTTCAGCGAGTAATACTTCGTTTCTGGTCATTTTACCTCTGGTTGGTTATGTGTGATCTCCCATTCTTTACCGGAGAATATGCTGATAAAATCAACAACATCCCCCATCGTCTCTTCAAGGGAAAGAAATGTGTTCACCGAGCGGCACAATGCCCTTTCATTCGGTGACGATCTGAGAACCCAAAACCAAAACACGTCCTCTCGAACAAGCTGTGCTATCATAGCACCATCACCTCCTATCTGTCTGAGTCTCAGAGACTTCAATTCATGTACCATGCTCTCTCGTTTTATTAAAGTAAAAACCTCCTTGGTGAACCATCCCGGCTTGTCAGTTGCCCGCCAGCCTCATTCATGGCCTTTCTTAGCTTGCGTATAAAAGCAAGCGCGTGTTCTCTACAAAACGGCCCCGGAGTTCCTGTCGGGATACTCACAAACGTATGCCCCTCCTTCTTGCAAAACTCCACGCAACATTTTGGATAGTTAGACTCCTTTTCCTCCTTAGAATAGAAGCTGTCCATGTACCGCTAAAACGGCAAGTCATCCTCTGGCACCTGTGGATACGTGCCCGGAGTTTGCTGTGGCGGTGGAGCTGCTGGTTGTGCAGGTGGAGCTTGTGCCGGGGCCGGTCTCTGCCCGTATGCC
This sequence comes from Phenganax stokvisi, assembly GCA_025400075.2. NCBI lineage: Eukaryota > Metazoa > Cnidaria > Anthozoa > Malacalcyonacea > Clavulariidae > Phenganax > Phenganax stokvisi. The sequence continues at coordinate 7,765 of JAODVQ020083207.1, forward strand.
TGCTTAGGTTGCTGTGTCTGCGGTGGACTAGCAATCTGATCAGGCGAGCCTTGATCAAGACACCGGAACACGTTAGCGTGAACCTCTGTAACCCATCTCGTTTGGCCCTGTCGGTCCTGATACGAATTGTTTTTCAGTTCACCCATAAGAACCACCCGCGATCCCTCAGAGATAATGTCAGCAAATCTCTGTCCACGCTCACCCCATATCGTAACGCTGTGGCTTGCTCTTGAAGGTTTAACCTCTCCGTTCCGCGCGTTGTAAGACTTGGTAGTGATCAGCCTGAATTTCAGCAAGGCTGTGTTGTTCTTGGTGTATTTGAGTTCAGGTTCATCTTTGACCGTTCCGATCAACATGACCTGATTCACGTCCATAGCAAAATCTTCGTAGTTCATTTATATCACCGGCGTTTCTTGTAACCATTGATTGAGACTCAAACCACTGCTGACCCCGGCCTCCAATAACATTTTGTCATTATCCGGGTGCGCTTTAATGGCTTCCATAATCCACTCCGCGCTTTTCAGGTGTTCATGGTTCAACTTACTAAGACTCAGACCCTCTGACGAACACATCCAGTTTATGACGGCACTCTTCTTCTGAGGCGTATTGTAGCCACACTTTTGTAGCCACATAGATAGAGCTACACGTCGTTCAGGGATGGTCTCAGGTTGCTTGCTTGGTGGCTCCACCTGCTCCTCTATCAAATCCTCCTCATAAGCCTCTGGTGGCATCTCGTTGTCAATAGGCTCTTCTGGTTCCTGTGGAGCAGGCTCCTGCTTAGGTTCCTCCTTTTTCTCCGGCTCTGGCTTGGAGAGCTTGGACTTGGCTATCCATGTCTTAACATCCATCAGGTGTTCAATACATGAACGGATGCTCGCTACTACACGCTCCCGGCCATACTTCTCGACCAACGGAACTGTAAGGTTGCACCAACGCTCCATAGTCGCAAGTCCTATTGGACTCTTAGGATCGTAGTCCTCCTCGCCGATCCTCAGTATCCATGCCATGATTTTCTCATAGTCATTATGGAATCCTAACTCAGCAAGATAGGTCTGCACCAAGTTGTACCGGGAGTTAAGATGGTCCTGCTCTGTTGCCTCACGTTGGAGTTCACCAGTCCCCTCTTCATCAAACTTGCCGTAAGCGTCCAAATCTTCCTCTCCTGTGGCAATCATAAAGGCTGTGCGCACAAAGTACTTCCATCCGTAGGTCCTCAATGACCCGCAATCAGTAGCCGCGTTAAGGTGAACTGTTTGGCTGGACCGCTCCGGCTTTGACTCTATGCCTTTGTAAATCCATGTAAATTCATAGACCACGTAGAACTTTGCTCCCGCCGGGACTGTGTTGGTAATCCCTTGCTGGTCTATAAAAGTTTTAGTCAGGTCAACTCGATCACGCTCCACCTCGGTCATATGCAAGTACAGTTCGTGTTTCGTCATGGCTTGGCGTATTTCAAGCATCATATCGTCAGCCGTGACCGCCTTGCCTCCGAACTGTGTCTTGCCTTTCTTTTCCAGTTGGGCTTTCACGTCGCCCATGACGTTGTTGATCGCCTCGTATACAGGCGCAGTATCAGGTAGTTTAGTCGTCATGTCCGTCTCTTTTTTCATCAAATCATTAAGTCTGGTCTATAAAGAACGTCTCTCGCCCACACGGGCAAATCCAACAAAACATCACCCTCGTCCGGCATCCTGTATCCCGGCCACGGGTCCGTCTGATCCTTGTAGTCGCAGTAGATAGACATAGCGTGATGGATTTCTCGGAAACCCTGTTTAAGCGCATCATCTTCCAAGCCGTAAATAGCCACCGCGTAAGGTGGTTTTTTCTCTACTACGAGAAACTTGAACCTCTGCGTGTATTGGCCGACTATACGCGTAGCACTGGCAGCCGCGGTCAAGTAGTACGCGGCCTGCATATGGTATTTGAAGTTGGCTATTGCCTTCCTGAACCCCTCACGTGACGCATCCTGAGCGGTCTTAATGTCTACCACGGTCATCACAGAATGAAAGTCAGGGAACGTGCCATGACTAACCTTGATCAGATCAAGTTTGGATTTTGCACGTACTTTCTGGCCCTCGTGATCGTAATCGAACAGGATCAGGTTCTCTGTCTTGAAAACATCCTCATTAGGTGAGATAAGCTCCAAGGCGTCATCATTGGAAAGGATGGACTCGGCCATCCCGTCTACCAATTCCTCCTCTTTTTTAGTCAGGATCACGGTGTCCTCTGGCAGAGCCTCTTTCCACGCCTTGTAATCGTCCTTCCCTTTATCAGTACGCTTGTTGAACTTAGGCTCTATAACCCAAGCACGTTCGCCCTCCAAGACCAAGGAATGCAACGCCGTGCCGACGTTCATAGATGCAGAGGGTTCTTCTTCCTTAGCGTCAGGCCCTATTTTTTTGTACCAGTATTTGTAAGGACATACAGCTATCTCTTTCAGACTGGTTTGATTTATAGCCTTTACGTTCAAGTACTCTCTGAATGTCATGGTGTTGGTTTATTTTGGCCGGTTAAGTACAAATATCTCTTGTCTTTGATGGCATCAAGCGCGATAACAAGTTCTGCTATCTCCAAGTCCCTCATAAAATCAGCCGGGGCCTCCATGTTTTCTTTCATCAACGCTCTCCATCTGTCATCCAGTAGCTTTATGACAAGGTCAAAAGCAAGGTAATCCTTTGGTACACACGCGTCGAATTTCAGTAAGTTTTCAAGATGTAGCCAACTCATGGATGTCGGTGTGATAATAGTTCTGGTTCCGGGCGTTCAATGGTTAATACCAAATTGAAAACTGGTTGCTCAGGGGCATCTTTCCACCCCTCTACACAAGCCCTGTATTCAGCCAAAATGTTCTCATACGCCTCATTCAAAGCTCCCTCGTCGCCCTTAGCCTTGCGACATTCTTCGGTAATAACCCACCACTGCGCAACCGTACCGTTAATGCTTTCCATTTTCCTCTGATTTGATTAGCTCATGTTTCACTCCTAACTCCATCCCTAACAACCGGCAAACATATATTGCGTCTTCCTTTGCAAGAGCGTGTGATTCAAATTCCCTGTCACGCACCAAAACATCAAATTGGACTTCCTTGGTTTCCATGTTATAGTAAACAAGACTCCAAGTGTAGAATGATTTCATGTCCCGGCCTACGGGACGCTCGCAGTAGTTGTAAAGAACTCCAATGTTAGGGTCTATCTGTGGAACAGGGTAACTCCATAGCGCGGGCCATTCATTATCACCCCACGGGTGATTCGCTTTCGTCCGTCTCATTTTGTGTTAGTTGTTTTTGGATGTATTCAGCGATAACCTTCTGCATCTCAGGGGGCAAACCCCAATGTGGATACCTCGGAGCACCGCTTGGCATATACTCACGCTTGATAACGTCTCCGTCAAACAGCATCTTCAATCCCTGTCGGGTTATATCCAATGCCTCCATGAGCAACTTAGCCCGGTGCAAGATATTGTAAACGCTGATCTTCTCACAGAACAGATGCTCGATGTACTGGCAACGCGCCGTCTGAGTCAGGCTACCAAGTCGAATAGCTCGACGGCCAAATATGTACACAGAGTCCACGTTGCCCTCTTTTACCATACGGTACGTGACGACCTTATTAACGTTGTAAAGACTGCTCACGTGCCAACAGGGTACAGGTAGGTCTTTCCAGATAGTGTTATCCTTGGACTCGTCACGCAGGTCAGGGAGTCCGGCAAACACTGCAGGCCCCGGTATTTTATACATCTTCCCGATCCTTTCTCGGCCAAAGTGGTGTCGCCCCGAACACCGCTACGTGTATAGACACAAGGTATGGTGGCGTTGAGTCAAAAGCTTTTTGCAGATCGTACCTGCGGAAGTAGTCAAATTGTTTTTGAATTTCCCGGTTGATGTCTACACACAACCAATGCTCTTCAATAATAAGTCCGTAGTAGAAAATTATCTGGAACCACTTACGCCACCCTCCGTGCTCTATGCCGTGTAGTCTCTCCAAACAAGACTGACGCGCCAATCGCAACCTTGCCATTTCTTTCTCACTGTTGAGCAAGTAAATCTTATCCATGTGGGTCACGGCAGCGTCCCAAAAGTCTTTCAGAATCCCCTCCTCCTCAGATTCTCTAATTCTTTCTCTCATTCTTTTTTCTTCAAATGCACGTAGGCTTGCCTCAGTGTTCAGAAAGCCGTGTTTTGAGAATACTAACATCTTTCCACTTATACCTATTCAGTAGACTTTTGTTCCCCCTGTCTCATGTATCCACTGACCTCACTCTTACCCTTTCCGTTCGGGTGCGGAACCCTGATGTACTTGCATCCGAACGCGAGCATCTTGTTGACGAACGCCCTACGTGTGTCAGGGTGTAGTTGAATAGCCTCCTCTGTGTTGTTGATCAATCCTGCCCGGATCATAAGGTCAGTCAGACTGGTCGGAGGGAACTCTTGGGGAAGCCTTTCAACAGCATCCTCAACCGGATCATTGCGTCGTCTGAATTGCTCTGTATGCTGTCCGGCTTTCTTTCGTAGCTCATAAGGTATCTGAGCACGTTCTCCGTTCTGGACTCTTACCATAGCCTCAGCCCACATCTGGTCACGATTTTCCACGATCCACGGTTCCACGGCACCCTTAGCCTCTCCCAATAATACAGGTAGGTCTCTACGCCATCCCCCCTGTGCTGTCGGTATAGGCATCAGATCATTCGTCGTACCTATGTAGATACACTTGTTGATCAGGAACTCTGGATCGGCCCGCCACGTGAAACGCTCATTTGAGCGGTCTCCTGTCGTGAAGGCCATCCATACAGCCAAGTTCCATTTAGTCAGCCCGGCCATCTCCGCACACTCACAAATCACCATCCCCTTAGACTGTTCCAGCATCTTCTTGACGCTCTGATTGATCACAAAATTCTGGTTTACCCACCGCTTTTCAGGTGGCAGAATGTTCTTGATCATTGAGGATTTTCCGATACCCTGATCTCCTACAAATAGGGGCTTGGTGTGTATTTGGTCCTCGGCTTTCCAACTGTCGTAGTAATAGGCTTTCTGAATAGCTGCTATGAACGGAAACCTGCTAGCCCATCTGCCGAACTCACTTGTAAGGGAGTCCTTGGGAGCCTGTGGGTGTTCATGGTACAGTTCATAGAGCATATAGTCTATGCGTTCCTCTCCATCCCAAACGGGCCTTTCCTTTGTCCATACAACAAAAGGGTCAACCTCATTCTCTGTGTCCATCGTTTCTAATAGCATTTTCCAGTCTTCTTTGGACCATTTCAACGGGCGGGGCACTTTGTCTTTCGTCTTAATGATCCCATAATTTTCCATAAGCCCCACTCTAACCTTCGACATGGTTCTATTGACCGCCTGTATCCATGCCCCTCCATTCTGGCGTAGCTCTCTCTGGTCACTGCGCGTATTGAACCTCATCTCGATCCCCTCATTGCGAAGGGCCTCACGTAGAATTGCTGTTGGCTTGTCTTTCCACGTGTTGTATACCTTCTTGTAATTGAAGGCACCAACCTCTCCCTCGTTATTAAATTCTATCCTCTGTAATGCCATACAGCTACCTATCCACGAACGGTCATGCGCACACTTGCCCTCTCTGGAAACGGCATATCTCTCAGATCATGTTGCATGATCACGTCCGCTCCGTATCGTAATAATAACAAAACTTTGGCTCTGTCGGCCATATCCTTGTATGTCGGGAACGCCTTGTTTACCACTTGGATTATCCAAGATAACCCTTCTTGGCTTACTGATACGGACCTGTAACGTTCGGAATAGGTTTTAGGGGATTCAGCGTTTTCTTTGACGGGCAAATTTGCCCCAATTTTCTCGATCTGTCCATCCAGATGACGCAGCTTTTTGCTGACGAGAATCTCGGCAGCACAGAACAGCAATAATGTGACCTTGCTGTTGTCGGTCATGTTGATAGCTCCGGGATACGCTTTGGCTAAAACATCTTCAAGCCAAGTCGTATCCTCTCGGTTCAGGGATATTTGGATACTCCCTCTCTTGGTGGGATTTGAGTTCATGGAACCTAGTTTTGGTGTTTTGTGTTGGAGTACTCGGTGTTGGTTATCGGGTGGTAACCGGGGGACCTCTTGGTTGGGCGTCCCCTTTTTTTATCCCGTATGGTCAATGTAGAACAAGCTGTGCTCTAACACACGCCCTTGACCATCCTCAACATGAAACTCATACTCGGCCCTCTCAATACTTGGGGACCGGCGAATCTCAGGGAAACTTAACCCTCCCGGCATCTTTCGTAACAGGTCAAAGAATCCAGCGAGTTCTGATCTTTTGCGAGTCTCAACGGTCAATCCATCAGACAACCGCGTGAGCGACATGGCCCGGAACGGTGGGCCTTCGTGTTTTTGTAGGTGCATGGTGTTGGTGTGGTGTTTTAGTCTTTAACTGTCGATCCGTGAATTAGTTCCCTGCCTCTCTACTTGACCTCATGTTCACGCCTAAGTTTCTCAAATTCCCGGTCCATCCATTTCTGCGTACGTGTCCGGTCAATAGAAAGTGAATCTTTGTAAACGGCTCCGTCTGGAAGATGAACCTCAACCGTGTACTCTCCGGGTTCAAGGTTACCCATACCCTCTATTTTGCACCACTCCGTCAGGAATTTGAGCATGGTCCGGCAATCCTCATCTATCATTCCCCTACGCGTCCATACGGCGTATGACTGGCCTTTGGGCCGGATGTAGTAGTTAAAGTGTGGTGGCGAGTAATCAAATTCCGTGCTCATGTGGGTAATCTCTTATTTGCCAAGGGATTTTAGAATAGGCTATGTCCGCATCTGTCCAGCCTCCCTCTTTCATCTTAGCTTTTAGCCTAAGATACTCCGCCTTGGCCGGAGTAACCTTCTCATCTTTCAGGGCAACAATCTCAGGTTTCTCGAAGTCTGCATCAAGCTGTTCCTTGGAATGATCCAAGCCATCAAACATCCTTTTCCGTGCAAACTCCATCCGTTCAGATATTTCCTGTTCCAATTCCTCACGTGCTTTTGTAGCCCAATCTCGAAACTCTTGGTATCGGTCCCGCAATTCTTGGTGCCTTTGCGTGTTATCGGCCATTATTTCTTTTACAGCCGGTTCTTCATGGAACTCGGCTTGGGCCATCATATAGGCTACATACGCCACAAAGTACTGCTTCCTACTTGGTCTGCGTTTCATTTTGGTGGGTTCAGTTTGGTTACTAGGTCGTTGGATGTCGAGTAGATACTATCAACCGTTTCGTTTTCAAGCACCCGGCAAACGTGCCTCTGTGCTGTCTCATGCTTGCCGTCCAATGTGGCAAACAGAGCTGCACGTAGCATTCCCGGAACGTCAAAATTGTATATCGCCTCAGCCTGCAATTTTCTGGTAGCGAGCCATCTTAACGCCCAAGCCACGCGCTCAACTTGCTTTAACAAGCGGTCGAGAGAGATATTTATGTGCGTTATGTCGGCCCGGTACTTCAAGTCATTCTCCCTGTCTAACTCGGCTGCTTCCTCTGGATAATACAACACCATCTTCACAAGCCCCTCTCTTTCAAGAAGGCTCCGTTGCCGTGTTTGCTCAAAGTACCATTTGGTCTTGAACTTGATACGCTGGTATCCACGATCAAACGCCACAACATAGCCCTCTATATCCTGCCTTCTCTCTACCTCATCGAGTAACCAGTCCAATGTGGCATATCTTTTTACGAGTACAGGTTCAATAAAAGCTAGGTACTTGGAGAACTGGCTGTAATTAAAACGCTCATCACCTGTAAGACGGTTGTTCTGAGCAAGGTAGACAAGTTTATCAATGTTTCCATAGTCGATCACTACTCGGTTGTCTTGGTAGATCACCTCGAAAACATACGTGTAATCAGTTCCAAGGTCAGAGTAATTTCCTTCCATCGAAAATATCGCTTTGGCTGTCTTGGCCTGCTCGGACTCGAAAGAACCTAACGTGCTCCAATGCCATTTCCCTTGGTATTCCCATAACAACACGCAACTGCCGTCTTGCTTGGGTGTCGCGTAGGCGTTGTGTTCCTCAAACAAGGTCGTCAGGTATTCCTCAGAATAGTTGAAGTGATTGAAAAACTTGGGGAACGGGAACGCTACAATTTTCTGGTTAGCATGATCATACACAAGCCCCCTGCAGTATTGGACTACACGCGCGTCAAGGTCCCGGTAAAAGTCAAAGCCGTCCCGGTATTTGTATACAGCCAAGTCAGGGTAATCAGGGTGCCACTTGCGATTTACTTTTCCCTCGGCAACAAGACGCTCCAACGTCTGCGCATCCGGGAAGTCCTCTGGATCACGGCGCACACCCATATTTGGGTTCCGTAACAGGTTGGAATTTTCCACGCTTTTGCTATCTGTGCTCATCGTCAACGTCTCTAAACATAATGAAAAGTGAGTACGGGATCATTGCCACTGCTAAGAAGATCACGGCAACTACCACATATGCGAAAAAGGTTGTCATTGGTCGCTGTTGAATTTGAATCGGGTTCCGGGTATGAAGTCTTCATCAGTCGTATTCTCCGCTATATTATCCCGTACATCCTCAATGATCCTCACGAGTTGGTCCCTGTCCTCATCGCTCAGGATGTTCCGGGTGGATATATGGAGGCCCGGCGCAAGCTGGACCTGCGCCCGTCGGTCGAGAATACCGAGGGCTTGGTCCAGTGCGCATACGATCAAGTCTACTTGCCTCATTTTTCCCACCCGTGCAACATTACCGGCATGATCAACAGCATCACGTCTCCGTTAGCTGTATCAAGCACAACAGCACGATCCGGCCTTTTCCACGACATAGTGACATGGTTCAGCTTCATGGCAGCTATCGTCTTTCCAAGTGACACAAAATACGGTGCATTGAAACCGATCTCAGTCTTGCCGTTCAGTTGGAACTGTTTGGAAGCCCAATACTCGGTATATACGGTGTGCCTGCCATTGAGCTTGGTGTACATCGGGTCTTTAACTTGGAACTGTACAGCAGCTCCCTCATCTCCATCTTCTTCATAGTATTCACTGGCGTCAGAAAACCCAAGGACCATCGTTTGAGAATAGGACTCCATACCCTTCAAGAGTTCAGCGCAGGCCTTGGAGGCTCCAATAAACCTCCGTAACATCTTTTCTCCGGCCAACTCTATATACTGGTCGTTATTCTCCCTCAGCCCCTCTAATACCCTGTCAACGTTCGGGAACGTCCCGCCGGACTCACAAACGTCCGTCTCTACGAGTTCCTTCGTCTCTGGATCACGAGTAACAAGCGAGAATTTTCCACCTTCCTGTATCTGTATGGCCCGCGTTACGCTAGCCTCCGTCTTTTTCAGCCCTTTGATACCGGCCTTGATCACGCTGTCAGGAATAGCGATCTTTAACTGAATCTCTGGACCGTCCTCAGTCTGCTCGAAGTTCTTGTATCTCACTCCGTCAATACGAAACTTGCCAAGTCGGTGCCCGTCTGTGGCGATCACCTCCAAGATGTCTCGATCCGGCATAAAGTGAAACCTCACGGCCTGCATACCGGGTCTTGATTTGTCTTTGCTCACGTACTGTAAGACGTGTTTCAGTTCATGGCCTCGGAATAGTGCGGCCGGTTGGTCGGCGTTACCGTTCTCATTGAACTTGCCGAAAATTACTGCGAAGTTGTTGTACATGGTTCTGGTGTTGGTTGTGGTTGGTGTGTCTACAATTTGTTGGGTTCAAGCCTGCCTAAGTACCCTCCGAACTCTCCGAATATCTTGATATGTTCAATGTCATCAAGTTCCGGGTTCCTCTGCAATGCCCTTGTTATTGCATCCTCTGGTGTATCTGCAATAACGCGTTCGCTCTTGATCTCTTG
>JAODVQ020083311.1:0-17552 GCA_025400075.2 Phenganax stokvisi
AAGGGAGAGTTAGTTAGGTCACACACCATTAGAGGTAACATGGCACCCAGCACAAGAGTGACAAGTTGACTAAACACAAAAACACCCGCAAACCTGCAATATAAAAATACCCGAGGGACATGCACACTCTGCTAGAAAAGCTAGCTTGCAGTAATTTCCATCTAGAGAATCAAGATCAATGCCTGAGTGCCTAACCCAAGGGGTGTGTCTCCACAGAGAAGTCATCGATAATATTTAAGTGTCAGGTTTCCTGTACCTTCTCATTGGCTTTCAGCATACGCTGAAGTTTGACAGAGTGAAGGTTGAGAGACTTGTTTTCACTGAGATGACAACTGAATGCTTTTTCTGAATTCTCTCCAATAAGGTCAGCCTCATAATGGAATGGAGCAAACAGGAGAAGGAGAGAGTAGTGGCAACTCTCATGCTCATTCTCCTTGCTTGGATTGTAAATCTTATGATTATGGAAGATTGGTTTTTGCCTCTGCTGGTAGAAGATGTTACAGTATTTGTCAACACCAGCTTTGGTGTAATAAGTCATAGAGAAAAATATCTTCCATTTCCGTATGTCTATTGGGGCAGTGGTCATCCACAAGATTCTGCTCAAAAATCATTTCAACAAGTTTAGAGTGATTTCTTAGCCTCTTCTTTATCATGTGATACAGACTTACAGAGGTGGTATCTGAGGATGAGATCACTGGCCTCATAGAGACCACACTCTCTGTATTGCAAGCAACGGACACCAAAGAAAAACAGCTTGCTATACACAGAAGAGTGAGAAGACACCTCTTGCCAGAGGTCTTGCATAATGAAACTGGTGTAGATACATCAACACAAAGTAAATGCATTATATAAAGCATATCAACCAATGGCATCATAGTCTATAGGAATAGGTACTCTTGTGTTGCTCTCTTTCATCATCACTACCACCCCTTCCTCATTGTCTGTGGGAATGGGAGCTTTGTTATCGACCTCATCCTCACTGTCCATGGGACTAGGTTGTGTGTCACTCTTCTTCTCAACATCAGCAATACCCTCCTCCACATCGTGTATAGAACTATGTGTGGTGGTGTAACTCTCTCTCTCCATTTGTCTCACCAGTAACAACTACCTCCCCTTCATCTAGTTGTGTAGTCACTGTCTTCAGTCTCATGAACATCCCCTACCCACACCGTCCACTGGATTGGGTGTTGGCCTGAAGCAGACATAACTGCTGTCATAAAAGTAAGGCTCTTTCTTCCAAAATCATCAATGGAAAGCTCTTGTGTATTGATGGTTTTAACCTACTGTATAAATTTACCAACACTCTTTCTCGATTTTAAAGCTTTGGTGACAATCTTGCATGCTGTGATATTAAACACATCACTAGACATACAGAAAGATTCCCTATAATTATCCCTCCAGTGCAACTACTATAGACTTTTGTTCATTTGAGTATATGCACATTAAAAATATAATTACTAATAGTAGAGAAGCTGAGATTAGTCAGAATTTGCAGTATGGTTAACTAAGGTAAGTGCCACTATGTCCATTCATTTAAATTTCCTGGCAAATATTGCATCTGCGCTTCGCTCAGCCATCAATTGTTTGTGCTCCATTTTAACCGATTAGTATCCGAATTTACACGCATGCGCGTTTACGCGGGACCAAAATAAGTTTGCGCGTTTGCCCATTTTGAAACGTATCTTTTATAATGCGCGTAACGCTTCATCAGTTGTACAGGCAAGTTAATATTTAAGTAGTCTTAACTGCACATGGCCACTAGCCAGTGTTAGAAAAACGCACCAGGAGACAGAATCGACCATGTATGCTACACTTGATATGAGGTAAGTAGCTAAGTCTGTAAATAGACGCTAGAGCATTTTGATAGTTGTGTATAGTTACCCATTTCATGTTTGTACGTGTATGTAGGCCCCGTAAATTCATCCAATAACAAGAACATGCAGCAGTTTCCATTTTGGATTGGGCAGAAGTAGCTCTAGCTATGATTGACATTCCAAGCATAACAGTTGGATATAAAGGTATACTATATAGATCTAGTTAGCCGGAAGGTTGTAGCTAGCGAAATAGTATATAATGTGTAGAATACTGGCCATCAGGGAGGGGTTTTGCGGGCAAGACATAATTATTGACAGCACAATTACATGTAGGTACAATAGTCATAATGAAACATAGAAGAGTGTACTGGACATAGGGAGAAAATGTGGGGGATCACATGTTGGAATGATGCTTTAGGAAGCAATCTGAAGTAGGTATGCCAGTGTGGCACAAGTTCAGCTGACACTCTCAGCAATACCAGGCAGTGTCTTTTCCAATATTTCTCTGTTGGCAGTACCAGCAGCGGTGCCTAACTACCTTATCTTCTGGAGCTTCCTGAAACTTCACGGGGAAGTGACGGAGTGGCAGGACTTTTGGTGGAAGATAAGAGTAGCCTCGGCGCTTTCTTAAATTGTAGTCGCGAATCAATCCCCTTGACACTTCCAGACGTAAGTCTTTGATGTTTTTTTCCTGCAGCCCAGAGGACTTCTTGTGGAGGATAAAAGCGTTAGACATGCATACTTCAAACAGGAACCAAAAGACATATCGATATACTTTACGGCACTTCAAGCGGACATGGTAGTATTTTGTATTTGATCATTTCTATCCACCCCTCCCATGTACATATTGTACAGTTTGACAGCTTCTGGGCAACGAATTGTAATTGAGGTTCTGTTTTGCTCTTTTCGCTCAATGGTAGACCGGACATCTGGTTGAGTATTAGCGGAGAGGATAGTAACCACCTTGTTGTCCCTCCATAGTGCAGCATGAATACCTCCCTGCTGAACAATCTGAGAATCTCCTCTCTCAAAGAGTCTGTGCCTCTCCAACTCTCTCTTTCCCTTCTTGGTTAGCTTGAGGGGCTATGGAAAACCTTGGGATGTCTGTCTTATTGTACCACAGCCATACAAACCATCGTCCAGAAGTGTCTGAAGCAGAGAAACCGAGGTAAAGAAATTGTCGAAATATAGGTGATACTTATTTCCCTCAAGTGCTCTAGACAGATCTAGAACTACTCTCTTTCCCAGCGGGTCTGTCTCTGAATTTTCTTTTCGTCCCGTGTAGACTTGGATCTGACACATGTATCCGGTGTGCGAGTCTGCCCGGCACCAAACCTTGATCCCTCTTTTTACTAGTTTCCCAGACATGAATTGTTTCATGGAACTATGACACTGGAAAGGATTCATAGCTTCGTCCATAGCGTTCTCACGATTAGGTCTGTAGATAAGTTGTAGTCGTTCTTGTACCTCGTCTATAACCCACCTGACCTTTCAAAGCCTATCAAACCCAGATTCCCCACGTTGCGCTAGCTGGGTGTTGTCAGTAGAATGAAGAAACCTGTTGATATCCATAAACCGCTTTCTAGGGATTCGGTCTGCAACAGGACCAAAGTGAAACTCGTCACGCCTCCGAGAGTCAGAAGTAGCTGGTAGTTTTATCATCCCCATCAATATCTTAAAGCCAAAGTATGCACGTAACTCGTCCCTGTTCACCTCTTTCCACATGTTGCTCTGACCAAGCACCTGGAGTGCGTACAGGTTGGTGTGTTCCACTATATAGTCACACAGATCATTGTCAAAGATAAGCTGAAATACCTCCACAGGGGACTGTGAAATAATTGTCGTAGGTCCTACTTCCTCAATGAAAGGATCAATATCAACCTCCTCCAGTGTGCTACTCCAGCCGTCTTGGGACACAAGAGGTGTAGATGGTGATGGTTGAGGACGTGTTGACTGAGTAGTTGAGGATGGTCGTGTGGGTCGAGATTGTGAGCCATGAGGTCTACTTGGTAGTGGCTGTAAAGGACATTGTGTGGCTGAGGACTGAATAGGTAGAGTAGCTGAGGATTGAGCAGGGGTAGTGGTCAGATGAGTAGGTAACTCTTGCTCCAATGCCTGTACAAGTTTAGACAGAGGGAGAGAAAAATAAGCAGACAACGGAAAAGAGGGAGGGACTTGATTGCTAGACATTACAGCACTGGTCGATTGACTGGATGTAGTAGGTGTCAAAGAGGAAGAGAGTAGCCAGGGGACTGGATGTAGCTGTACGAGAGGGAGAGAGAGAGTAGTCATGTCACTGTTACTTGTTTGACTGAACAAAGCTGTTCTTGAGGGAGAGAGACTGGATATAGCTGTCTGAGACCGAGAGGGAATAGTCATGTCGCTAGATGTAGCTATCCGAGAGGGAGAGAGACTAGTCATATCAATAGACGTAGCAGTCAGGGAGGGATTATTGGAGTGAGTGCTATCTCTTTGCAATACAGTTAGCGCAGAGGCAAGTGAGTCAGTAGTAGGAGGTGTAGAGTCTAATTCACTAAATGATGCAATACTAGTATCTATTGCACCCCATTCATCTCTCTTTTTCTCCTCATACAGGATATCTTCAAACTCATCATCACTCCCAGGAGTTATGATCGCATCATCATCATCATCACTCTCAAATTCAAGCTCAAAAAGAACATCTGCAGCTGATAGTCTTTGCTTCTTTCGAGCTGGACTAGCCATTATTCCTAAAATAATTTATATCAGATCATTTCGAGCATTATTTTAATCACTAAAACTAACTACTAAGTACTAAACTAATGCTAGCTTACTCTAGTACAAATTATGATTACTTATACGCTACCTATAGTATTCCTCACCTTTAACAACTCTCTCTTCATACGTTGCATGCGCAGCTGCGCGAAGAGACGACGCCCACATTCGACCGCGAAAAACGTCACAATATTTTACGTGACCTTTACACTTTTAGTTGATATTTTAGTAGACCTACCTTGTCTCTACTCGTGTCAGAGATGTTGGGAACGCTGCGGTGGGGATTGGCTACGCTGTGACCGTTTCTCCACGACAGGTACCGTGCGCGCTAATATGCGTCTATGGTCGTTAACAGCTCCGCGTGTTCCGCGCACATTTGCGTCTATGGTCATTGATCAGTTAGTTGCGCATATGCGGGAACCCAGTAATCCACATGTGCGAATCAAGATTTGCCCGAGTTTGCTAGTGCTTCTACTCCCGAGAAAAGGCTACATCGCCACTTCAGGTGAGATAAGTAAGTAGTAAGAAATGTAATAGCACTATTTGTTTCGTTTTGCCCTGGAGTATTCACACAAATTTCCAATTACACCACACCTTTGATACTTATTACTATAATTGTTTATCTATCTTTCATTCCTTTCTGCTTCCTAGATTAAATATACACAGAATACCTTCTCATTACTAACCCTGTTACGGAGGGCAGCCTTACTGAGGAGGATATAAAGGAAGCCTTCTCGGCTGAACGCAGGAGTGTGGATGTACTATCTAGTGATTTCGAATCTAGCGCTGAAGGAAGTGTTGGGAGCAATTCGAGCTTTTGGGAAAGTAGTCACCATGACAATATTACTGGAGATGAAAGTAAGAGCAAGTTAACTCATTTTAGTTGTTCATCTGACAATGAGGCCAACGATGTAAATTCACCCAATAACACGGAGGAAGAAGTACAGGAGCGCTACCCATTGAGATCTCAACAGACCTGTAAGCCTCCAGCTAAGCGCACTTGCTATACTGTTTCAGATTCAAGTGATGAAGACGAAGAATGTATCAGACCGGGTTGTAGTAAGGGTCATGGTCGGGGTCGGGGTCAGGGTTGTGGTCGTGGTCTGGGTCGGGGTCGTGGTCGTGGTCTGGGTCAGGGTCAGGGTCAGAGTCCGAGTCAAGAACAGAGCAATTACAGTCAAGAAAAAGCAGGGAAAGGACACACACTCCCAGCTTATGCTATTCCAATAAGTACCACTGACTCAGTAGTTCTAGACAATTTCTTTTGTCCTCTGCGGGAACAGAGGCCACATATTCCCCCTAAAACTGAAATAACTGCTATCGGACTATTTGAACTATTCTTTGACGACTGTGTCATGGATCGCATATTGAAGTGTACTTATGCATATGCAGAGTCCAAGAAAGAGGACAAGAAGAAAAGGTACAAGCTTTTCATGAGGAAAAATGTGAGGAAAATGCATCTTTATGCTTTTATTGGACCTCTCATCCTTTTGGGTATCCATACTGTTTGCAACCATCGTGAAGCCTGGAACACATCAGAGGCACAAGTCCTTTATAGCCTTCGTGACCTCATGACCTGTCAGTTGTTTGAGCTTATTGGCACCTTCATCCATCTTCTGACACCTAGTGAAGAAAGCAACTCGGCGGGCAATCCATTGTGGAAGCTTTAAGCACTTATTGATTGCATGAAGAGAAAGTGTTTTGAGTTCTACCAGTTCCACCTACCTGCGAGAGGTGCTGTGGACGAAATCCACATCATGATAGACAGAAAACTCAGCGAGATGGAGCGCGATCCCAGGAACGTCTAGGTCATCCTAACGAAGGATCGGCACGGCACAGGATCCCTTGCTCTGAGGGATGTCGATGGAGAGTTTGTCCGAACCAGTCTATGTGAAGAACATAGTGACGACGAGCAGGACAGGGGTGGAGGCAGTGAGGAAGAAGAGCTAAGAACACACTCGGAGCACTCGAGCCCAATTTGCGATGAGAGTAAGAGCCTGCAAGTCCGAAACGCAACGTCGGCGTGCAACGCGGAGCTGAAATCTCAAGTGAGCTCCTTGAGAGAGGAAGTTAGTGCAGTGAAAGAGGCGCTAAATAGAGAATCAGAAAGGGTTGGGGAGATGTGGAGGATGAATTGTGCATGATTGTGAGACGAGCCTGAAGGAGTTAGAGGGTAGGGCCACTATTACCCATCACGGCCCTAGTGTTTCTTGGACCCGCAGGACCGAACCCTTGGTCCTCACACGCACCGCTACAACCCCTCGGAGAGGGAAAACCCCTCCCATGAGCGAGTTCAGTGGCGACGAACCTGAGTGTCTACTCGAGGATTGGCTACCTTCGCTCAAACATGCCAGTCTGTGGAACGCTTGGTTAGAAGAAGAGAAGTTGATACAGTTAGCTGCACACCTGAAGGGAAGAGCCCCGATGGAATCTACTTCGACCAGACTGGCGTGGTTCGTTCACTCAAGCCACATAATTTCTCTGCTTACGCCTTGACTCCATCAACAAGGCAGCAGCCGCCCAAGACTTCGGGCACATGACACAACGGGATGACGAGTCTGTCAGTGACTTCATCTGCCGACTGGAGCGTGGATTCCGGGCAGCCTATGGTTGGGATTCCATGTTGCTCGAGATCAAGGAAATGCTACTGCACGGTCAGCTGTAGGATGGACTGCGTCTACAACTCATGCGAGGACCCGCCGTTGTCTGGAGCCAGGGAATATCAAGAGATGTGTATTGCTGCAAGGAATAAAGAGAAGAGGTTAGCTGACTTGAAGAAGCGACAAGAGTACTCAAAGCAACAGCCTTTGCCGAAAGTTGCAGGAAATCAAAGCAGTCACCAGCGTCTAGCAGCTCCACTAAAGAATCTGCATCTTCAGGAGTGAATGTACAGACCTCTAAAAAGTCGGATATCAAGTGTTTCTACTGCAACAAGTTGGGTCACAAGAGGGATGAATGCCGCAAGAGGAAGAAAGACCTTGAGGCTGGTGGTACCACAGAGAGCCGTAACTCCAGTCGTCCGGCCACAACTAAACCACAGAAGATTCACCAGAAGTCACTGCTGATGCTGATGCTGATGCTGATGCTATCAGACCAGAGACAGAGAAGCAACAGCCGACCGAAGCTGGTGGTGTATCATCACCTCTCTCGTTTTTTACACTCTGACTCCGAGGATGAAGGTGTGAAACAGATTCCAGTTGCTTATGGTGGCAGCTGTTTGCAGCTTGCGAGAGTGGACATACATGGAGTTCCAGCTGATGGCATTATTGATACCGGTGCAGACATTACAATCATGGGTGGGAAGCTATTTGCCCTGGTAGCTTCGGTAGCCAGACTGAAGAAGAACTTCAGGAAACCAGACAAGGTGCCCCGGAACTACGATGAGAGTTTTTTCTAGACGGGTGTATTGACATTGATTTCTCCTTTGGGGATAAAACACTTCGAACTACTGTCTACATCAAGATGAATGCTATCAACCAGTTACTACTTTCAGACTGGCATCACTCAGAGGGCCAAGGAGGGTACACTTGTAGGAGAAGGTCAATAAGCTGAAGTTGTACACCAAGATCTAGATGCTCAGCCAGCACAAGTCCGAAGACTTTGCGTGTCAGAGGACGACCAACGGAGACACAAGCTACTGGAGACTCTACCTCTCAAACATCTGACACCGTCCGAAGCAGAAGCTGGTAAACAAGCAACAATTGAAATACCAAGGCCCGTGCCAATAGAGCAGTACAACCAATTCATGGGTGGGGTCGACAAGTTAGATCAGTATCTCGCCTATCACAATGTATTACACAAAACTGTGAGGTATTGGAAAACATTATTCTACCACATGATTGATGTTGCTGTTGTGAATGTGTTTATGCTCTACAACAGTCTCACCCTGTTATCCAGCTGTTGCACTGTTTCAGAGAATGACTTTCGAGATGAGCTAGTCCTTCAAATCATTGACTGTTATGGCAAACATGAGACAAAAGATCCCAATCAATGCCCTGGCCAGCCATCACAAACTGATTGCCGTGTTCAGCATGGAAGTGTTCTCGGATATTCGAAACATTGATGTCAGTATGGCAAGCTGGCTGGCAGAAGACCCCCAAAATTGACAAAACGAAAGTGTCCAGACTCCTTAGGGGAACCAGCACTTTGTCAGACATCTAATAATGATTCCCATTCGTTGTGGCATTCTCCATCATTTGATGGTGTTTGTGGTTTGTGGTTTATCCACTATGAATCGATTCAAAATCAAACCACCTCTTGTGGGGCTAGAATCATATCTAGTCTAGGCAGCCTCTTTTATCTCTACTGCATGTACAGCATTAAGGCAATAATGTGCTTTCTTTTAAGCCTCTTTATTTCTGCTAGAGGCATTCTTACAACATGCAAATTCTACTAAAATAGCTAGTCAGTGAAATAGACACTATCAAGCGCGTACAGCAACTAGAGCTTAACTCACTTGGAGATCCAAGGACTTCACTCAGCTTTTAACTCCAGCATTTAAGCTTTGTAGATGGCACTTGACACAAACACCATAAGATCGCCACTGAAGTCAACTATGAGGTCCCCACTCAAATCCACTATAAGGTCCCCACAGGATTGTGAGCAGCTATCTGTGCCTGTGCATTATCGAAATATAAACATTCTACGGGATTGTGAGCAGTTATCTGTGACTGTGTGAAATCTGCACTACTGAAATGTGAGCATTCTACTGGATTGTGAGCAGTTCTCTGCTCCTGTGTTAAATGTGAGCATTCTACAGTGTGAGTGGTTCTCTGAAATGTGAGCATTGATTCTCAGGATTGTGAGCAGTTATCTGAAATGTGAGCATTCTCAGGATTATGAGCAGTTCTCTGAACTGTGAGTATTCTCAGGATTGTGATCAGTTCTCTGCTCCTGTGTTAAGTGTGAGGATTCTACAGAATTGTGAGCGGTTCTCTGCTCCTGTGTTAAATGTGAGCATTCAACAGGCTTATGAGTATTCTTGAGGTAGGGTAGTTATCTCTCAGATATGAGAGACCTGTACACAGCTTAATATTTGAGATGAAATTAAGAGGTAAGTGAATGAAATGCTGACACCTTTGCCGATTTTTCTGACCTAGGAGGAGGCAGGTGCTGGAATTTTTGTGTTGCTTTATATCGTAGGACAAATATATTGCTCATGAGCATTCTCACAGACGAAGCATTGTCTAAACACCCATAGCAAATTCAGCATTGTATCCTCCAATAGTAACAGTATGTATTCAATTGCCATATGCTTATGTCGCTTAAATAACACAACATAGCAGTTAGTGGCTCAATCCAGCAACAAAATGCTTCACTGTTGAAGTAGCTTTTGATAGAGAAAAAGCAAGTATATATAGGCCTCAATAAGAGTGAAAACATTGCTACACCCTTTGGGGTAGTGAATACTAATAAAAGGCCGACAAAAGAGCAAATGGTACGTCATGCAATTCAACTTCAGTCAGTATTTTCTTGTCCACCACAATGAAGGGTTGTCTGGGTTCCTGCACATCACCAGCACATACTGATAATTTTGGCATCTCACTGTTGTGAATGGAATATCATGTATAGTTTAACAGTTATAGTCTTATGCCTCGCCCTGCGCAGCATAGAGATGACTGTGAAGTACAATAAGAAAAATAGATGTCCCTAATATTTTACAGGGTGATCGGTAGTGCCTCAAGGATAGTTAAAATTATTATTCCCCACTTTTCCTCCCTTGTTTTACTGCCTCTTTAATTGCCAAGCGCCCTCCCGCGAAGCAACTAATTCTGTATTGCATCTCGCCGGTGTATTTGTGTGTAGGTATGTTGCCGTCACGCTTCAGCAATGCAATTATGCAATGCTCATGTGTGCACTTCATCTTGCCATGCCCAGCTAGCTAAGATTATGTTTATGCCTTTGATCAATGCCGTGCGAGCTCAGCTAAGATATGTTTTTCGCCAGACGCCGTGCGTGTTCAGACAACAAGTTGTGCAAGTAGCTTGAACGATAACTCTCCGTTACACATGCACACGCATTTGCTCTTATGAATATATTAATGAGGCAGTAAAACAAGGGAGGAAAAATCTGAAAAAATAATCCTTAAATATCCTAGAGGCACTACCATTCACCCTGTAAAGTATTAGGGAATCTATTTTTCTGGTTGTGCCGCTTTAAAATGTGAGAAAACAGGGAACTGGTGCAAAGCACTGTAACAGGGAACAGGAATACTGTACTACACATTGGTACAATCGATTGTTGGTGCCAAACTAGAAAGTCATATGTGACCGTCCATGCAAAAAGGGGTATAAGTTGCAAAAATTAATTTTGAGATACGGCATTTGTAGCTGCCAACTCGGGTACCACACGAAACTGCAATTTTTTATCCAGAGGGTCCTAAATCTATCTAGAAGGCTACTCTGTAAGTTAGAGTGTGAAATCGGCTGTGCAAGGCCATAGTAGCAGTTAGAAAACAACCATGTCAATTTCCCTGCGCGCAGGTACGGGCGCGGTAAACAAAAAGGACACGAAGAAATTTACGAGGCATGGAAAGCTGCTTCTACTATTTCCCACGAGATGTATCTCTGTATTTGCTATCTGTCCCACCACATCCAGCACCCAACAGGCCATCATCCAATGGCAATGTAGGGCACCAACGCTTAGTAGCATATTATTTTCAAGCTGTGTTCTATCCCAGATGCTGTTCCTTATATTTTCTAGCCACTTTAAACACTAAAATTGTGTAGATTTTCCCCTATCTTGTCCAGAGGAGGCATTAAAATGAGCTTGTGGTGTGCCCTTTCTGAATGCCGACGCATACTTTTTGAAATACGCACTTCCAACTAGCCTCATAAAAGCCAGAAAACCCATTTCATACTTTGTATTTAGTGATGTGTCAGATAAACTCCTTATGTAGTGTTGATGGCACTGGAAATATTTTTATGCATGCCAAAAGAAGCACTTCATAAACGTTATCTTGCCTATGCCACTAAAAATTATGTACAATCACACCCAGTTACTGAATTAAGTGCTTGCATGGCTTTGGGCAAAAGCTCGGATGAAATGGCTGCCCACTCTGTAGGGAGAATCAGTCCCTCCTCAACGTTTTAAATAACTGTAGTGTTACCCAAGACACCAGAAGATACAATCAACGACATGATGCCATTCTCTGTGCCATTGTTTCAACAGTGCAGGAAAACATTAGATCGTCATCAATGACAGCTGATGTCGACTCTCAATTCTCATTCCGCCATCACATAGTTTCAATGGATTTAAGACCTGGCCTTGTTATATGGGATGACAACGTCAAGACCATGGTGCTGATAGAGCTAACCGTTTGTTTTGAGACAAATTTCAGAGAAGGAGCCAATAGGAAAACAGCAAAATATGCTCATCTAGTGGAGGAAGGTGGGGCTTAAGAGTACAAATCAGAACTGATAACCCTGCAGGTTGGGTCACGTGGAATGCCTGACACGGCTGGTTTTTAACACTTGGCCCATCGCCTATCGTTGACAAACAAGACTCTGTCATGTCTAATGGCAGTCATAGTAAGGCTAGCTATCGTGTAATCTTTCAGGATTTGGTGTGCAAGGAACAGGCGCACAGACTAAACTTGTCTCATGTAGTGAGTATCAAATCTTTTTCTCATTACCTACATATCATTTATTATTCTGTGTAACCATGTAATTGTATGGTGTTCTTTATACGTCACCTAGGCAATTTGATCATGTGTAAACACAGCCCTCATTTTGTACATTGCATGCCAAAATGAAGATGTTTGTTGTCAACCTCAGCGTATACAGTGAGAGTAACAGAGGTTTTAACAGCCCACCCAATCACCTACAAAATTGCAATAAGTAGACAACCCTCCTAAGACATATGTATTGCTAAATATAGACTTTATAGCACTATATATATAGAACTGCAATAAGTGCAATAGAGCTAGAAAATGGTATATAAGTTAGGTCATACACCATTAGAGATCACCCAGCTAAATAAAGACAAGCAGGCTATACACATCCCGGAGAGACATGCACAATCTGCCAACTAAGCTAGCATGCAAGCGTAATTTAGCTCCACGGCCAGCATACCCCAATTCACTCACAAATATCCTTCAGTATATACCTGACACTAGTTGAAGTGAGTCTCTTCACTCCTCTATAATCAACACTTCAGGATTCGTAGTTCGATCACTCTTCCTCTCCTAGACTTGTTCTCTGGCTCTCTTGATGTGCAGACGGTGTGACATAAAAATTCAAAAAGAGCGCTAAACTCTACAAGGAGAAGCTTTCAGGCTCTTTTTAGAGCCAGTATGAAGGCTAAAACACCATTAAAACGCATAGAGCTAAGTCACACACCTCACCTAGACTGCTACAGAAGGCATTTTGACGCAGCTTGATGCAGCAGTCTGCGGCTAGTTCACGCTCGCCCACATGAAGTGTAGGAAACAACAAAAATACACTCTAGAGATGACTATGGAAGTTACAGAGCCTTACTCTGCCGATAGAGTGACGATGGGAGCATTCTGACGGCTGTTCGCACTATGGGCCGTCTTCGTTCGTAAAGACCGTATGTTTACTCATTATCTTGTCAGAAGAACAATTTCAGTGCTTTTGATTTTTATTAGGCTGTTACTGGGCCCCGTAGTTTCTCGTATATGTGAATTCCAGTGCTAAAACGGTTCATGTTATGGTCGTCTATGCCTTGGGTTTGCTCCGCTTTTTTGAACTTGGGCGCCATATTGCAAATTGTTTGGCCCGGCCACCCCCCTTTTATAGGCGCACTCGCGGAACTGTCTCGATCGGTTTCTGCATATATTCCAGATACACATATGCTTGTTATTTATTCTCCGACTATCCTTTACTACACACAAACGGCACGTGAGAGTGGGAGAACTACGCATGTGTGGCTTTGTTTATTTAGGTAAGTGCCTGTGGTCAAGGTGGGTCAGTAGAGTCCACAGGCAGGATAAGCATGCTATGTATATTTCACTACCAGTGAAAGAGAAAACATGACTTGAGAATAGAAAGATGTTCTTATATCTATCTTTGCAGTTATGTTAGTTTACAGGAGAGAGAAAGACAGAAAGAGAGGGAGAGAGAGAGAGAAAAAAAAAAAGTGGAACACTCGGTCGGTCAAGGAAAGCTCTGTCTATGGACCTGTATTACTGACACGCACTGTCTTGTTTCTAACTCTGATCATCTTATCTGACGAGAGCGTGACGCACTGAGTCTGTTAATACATAACGATCGTCTGATTCCTTGTTCTAACAAACGACCATCGTTCTACCTGTTCTGCAATCATGCCAGCATCTGTAGCCAAGTGTCGAAAGTGCGGCCGTTCGTTCAAGCGCCTCGATACACACTATCATCGTAGCGAGACATGCCGAGAAGTTCCACGAGCATTGGCTCCGCCCTTGCCCCTCCCATCATCATCCAGAGAGTAAAATTCCGCGGAGACGCTAACTTCCGATTTAAATTCTGCAGGGACGCCGCGACATTCTATGCTCACCACAACATCTATTATAGCTTCTAAGGGTGGTCTACTATTACCAACTACTCCAGATGGTTGGAAACAAGCTGATACCTACTTCCGAGCTACCTTAGTCCCAGTACTTCTTTTTCACACTTCACCTCATCAGATGTGTTCTATCTTGAGTGTAGCCATCTACTCCTACTTTGCTAATTCTTATGGCACTAAGTCACCTACCTCAAAGTCGCCTACTTCAAAGAACGTTAGACATAAACCAACATTGGGGAACTTAAAGTGGTAGAGAAAAAGAAGGAGGCAATAAAAGAGTTTAGATGGCTAGAAGTAATGGTTCCCTTACTGAGGTTGAGCTTTCTGTTGCCAAGCAATTAATCTCTCTGTTCAGGGAGCATAGTAAATGGAATAAGTCTACGAATGCCCATTCAAAATCAAAGGAGGTAAGGGATATGAGGAAAAAGTGCCACAATCATTTCAATCAGTGTGCAAGGGAAGTATTGGATGGTGATGGGGGTGAGGTTTAGCCTACACTTGGGAGAGAGAGAGAGCAACATCGTATGTCAGGGAGGTGTATACCACTCAGAGTAAACTACATTCAATGAACGTGAGTGGATGCCATCTCCCACTCCCCTTACTGTGGAGTTTGACTGGAGCCTCTTTTCTAAAAGTGAAGTGGTAGGAGTCATAAAGAGGATGAAGTCTAGGACTGAGCCTACTGTACAATGCCCTCCTGAAACAAGAAAAAGGAAATACATCAGTCTTGAGTCCTTTCCTTGTAAGAAAACCAAGACCCAACCCAGTACCAGTGAATACAATGATCTTATTATTACTGGTGAAAGTCCAGCTAGTCCACTGATTTTCCACCTTATAGATCTGCAGTGGCAGCGGAATGCATGTCAGCAGCTGGGGCTCCAACATATAACAGAGCCACAGTTAAGACCTGGAGGACCCACTGTTCAACTAACATGAACTGACATGACAAGTGTGAGGCATGTTCATGGAGATAGCAATTGCCTATTCCTGCATTCTCCTACATCCTGACTGGTTCCGAAGAACAACAACATTTGGCTGTAGGCCTTCAATCCTCCAGCACCTGATCAACTATGCCCACTACTTCATTGGCCACCATCTTGGAACCCATACCAGTGTTCAGAGCTACATAGCCTCCGCTGGTGTGGACAGAGAAGGTGCCTGGGAGACTGATGTTGAAATCCTGTCCATAGCTCACATGCTCGATACACCAGTGCACTCCTACAATCAGCAGCTGGGGTCCTGGCAGAGATACTCCCCTCGCAGTGTGGATATGCTACCAGGGGATGACTATACACAGAAGACCATCTACCTCCATTTCACAGGGAACCACTTTAATGTTTTTACTTCCATCAGAAAGAACTAGCAACATCAGAGGACACTAGTGCACTAAAAGACAACAACAAAAGAAAACACTGTGTCCACAATAAAGGTTTTGGATAGAGTGAAAGGCAAGCCGCAAAGTAACCGAGCCCTCGTAGGGAGGCTAGTCAGACAAGAGGGACCCTTGCAGGCATGGAGACACTTTAAAGTTTCATTCTAATTATAGTTATGGGTCTTTGTGGCTTTTCTAGTCTAAAATATGTAAACTAATAAAATTACAATACCTATTATTGGTGGTCTATACAGTATAGAAATAATGTATGAAATTTTTACTTCCCTCAGGTGCTACTGGAGTAAAAGTAGTAATGACAACCTTTCTTCTGTAATGTCCTGTCGACGCTTTGAGCTGCTGTTGACCTCAATGATTCTGAGACCCAACCAAAAACGGGAGATCAGGATTATGACAAACTTTATAAAAAGGCCTCTCCTATAAATTGTTCTCTACAATTTCAAGTGCTACTACGAGCCATACCAGCATGTATCAGTAGACGAATCAATGATATTATTCAAAGGCCGCCTCAGTTTCATCCAATATCTTTTCTAAAAAAAGCCTAAGCGGGGACTTAGAAGCCTTGGTATTAACTGATTCGTCAAATGGATATACGTGAGAATGAAAGCTGTACACTGGAATAGAGGAGGGCTCAGCAGAAAAAGGCTTAGCCCTCAGGGTTGAGGCTGAATCATAAGGGATACATTGTCTACATGGACAATTTTTATTCTAGTCCTGCTTTATTGAGAGAACTTTCCAGTCTGGCTTTTAAAGCATGTGTCCTTTACCAAGGGGGAGGTAAGACCTGGTGGCTCTTTTTCCTCCGGAATGTGAGTTATGAATATTGCGGATCACAACACAGTAACATTGCAGAACCAACTGATAATGCAGAGGTGTTTACTACACGGCCAGCGATGTGCTTTATACACTAGGGGTCAAGGCTTTCTTCTCCCTCACACCTAAAATTCTGCCATGCTCTAGGTAGTTCAGCTATCTGTTTAAGTCAGACAATAGATACTAATCGTCTTACAGTTTCTACATTTTGATGACAGGGCTCATGCTACCTTATTCTACTGTCATTATCACTGACATGAGCAATCGATATAGTATAGAGTTAGTCTGAGTACACGTCCCCTGAGTGTTAGTCGCAAGCTATATTGGGATGCTGCTCTGACCATAGATCACTTGCGCAGTCACTTAGCCATTATGGCCGACGCTTTTCTTCCAGTATACAGTTTAGCATCTTAGGAAAGTATTTTACTGATCAAAACCTGACCTGAATTGAATGCTAATGTCTGTCCATTAGCTAGGTGACAGTTGAGATCTGCAGCTAGAAAGTCAATGACGCCAACAAACATTCCTATTTAGTGACAAAAGAGTATGTTTTACTTCCCAGTCACCCTACACACGTAATGCACTCTAACTGACACCAGCCTACCTGGCGTGAGATCGGGAGCGAGATGCACAAATTATCAGAGGCCATGCCTGTGAAGAGAGATTCCTGTGCAAGCGCTTACGCGCTAATATATTCCTAGACACGTAAGGCAGTAATATAAGACCAACAAAGGCCAAGAAACAGTGGTGTAGAGAGAAGAAGAGCAGAAGCAGAATGTGCTCTCTCCTTCATCTATATTTTGAAGCCACACCTACATAAACTGTAGGCAGATTGGACAAACGCAGTTGTAGGTTATGCCAGAAGGGGTCACGACCTTTTAGAAGCTAAAATAGAGCTCCTCCCATTAACCCCTCCCACCTGCTGGGCGCTCAACTCGACCTTGCCGTGCATCACAGGAAAAAAATAACCATTTCCTAAGCAGGATACTCCAATAAACCTAATAGAAAACCTCACAATTTTGATGAGTATCCTTTGAAAGGAAACTAGAAGGAAACCTAGTGTTTCCTTACATAAGATACATAGGAATGGGCAACATTCCTGACACAGTAAACAGTGCATTCATCTTCATGTTTCCTATGTAGCCTGTAATGTATCCTATGTATTCATCTTCATGTTTCCTATGTAGCCTGTAATGTATCCTGTAAGGAAAGCTGGTCTTAATTTTGTGGGATATCCTACATTTCCTATGCTGGCATAATTATCATGGTAATTATAAGTT
>JAODVQ020083417.1:0-17552 GCA_025400075.2 Phenganax stokvisi
TGAGACCAACAGACTTAAAATTAAGGTTGATGAGTGATATGAAGAAATTTGTGGAGCCGTATAAAGAAAACAATTTCTTGGATGAGTGTGATTATGGATTTATGGTTGGAAAAAAACAAAGAATTTATATGTCTTGGGTGAGATAGGATATATGCATCAAAGAGAGTTGAGAAGAATGTTTGATAATTATTACGATTATTATATAGAAATTTTATAAGTGAAGAAGAGTGTCAAAAAAAGAGTCTGATTTTAAACTTGAGGATAAAATTGTTAATATATTAATGAAGGAGTATAAATATTCATACCTAGACTTGGAATTTTATCTCTGTCGTTGTGGATCGTTTGAGTTGATGAAAGACAGGGGTAGATGGTTTTGTACAAAATGTTTTCTTATTTCTGATAGATTTTGTTTTGGATACTCCTATGCAGATAATGAAAAGAGTTATTCCAAGGAGAAGAATTATTTATAATTCAAGAATTGATGAAGAAAGAGCAAGGGAAATTTATAAAAGAAAAATAGATGGATTAAATAAGCAATTGTTAATCATGAAGAAGCGATCTGATACTAGAAAAGCAAATGATGAGAAGAGAAAACAAAAAAAAGAGAAAAAACAAGCAGAGAAGAAGAAGAGAGCAGAGGAGGGAAGAATACTCTTGGAAAAAAAGAGGCAAGAGATTAAATCAAGATAACAAAAAAACTACATAAAATAAATGGATCAACAACAAACACAACCAAATAATATATGTGAAGAACTTTTAAAACTTTCAGATGCAAAAGAAATTAAATATTCTTTGACTTTACTAAAACGCATCAGAAAAGACACTTGAGAAAATATACAAAGACTATATCAATGGACACAGCTCAATGAGACCAATGAAATGTTAACAGACACAATTATTGGAAAATTTCCTGAACTCATGCAACATCTTGAAATGATCGATGATTCAAGAAATCTTGGGAAAGAACTGGCAGATAACAAACTATTTAGACAAGATGTGAAGTTAATATTTGAGTACATTACTCCATATATTCCGCTTATTGGAATTTTATCATGTAGAGCTGTTGTTACCAAACATGTTATCCATAAGAAGATGAGTACATTTCAACCCAATTACCAAGAGCCTGAGAAAAATCAAACAAAGAAAAAAATTTATAATTGTGAAAAAAACACAAGTCAATAAATTGTATATCCATATTAAAGATGTAAAGTTTAGATATGAGTAAACTAAGAAGGAATCGGGTGATGAGGAAAAAAAATTCGTTCATTTAATAAATAGATAAAAAGGGAATGTCAACAAGAATAACCAAACTATCAAACAATCAAATAAAAAAAATGGAGACTTGGGTATTATATCAGAAATATCAAGCAAGGCAAAGTAATTTGTACCACCCAATTAAGAAGCAAATACGGATCCATTTAACATGATTATTGTTGGTTCTACTTGTGGTAAAACTCATTTACTTAACCTTCTTGAACAAAACTATATGGGATATTTTGATTATATTTTTTTAATCTGTCCTACCTATGAGTTGAACAAAACCTATCAAAAATGGAAATATGATAAAGACGAGAAAGTTTTTGTTGTTCAATGTGTACAAGAAGGAGTAGAGGCGTTCTTGAGACTCGTTGTAGAGTTTGCCAAAGGAACAAACTCGCTCATTATACTTGATGATTGTGCATCTGGAAAATTTCTAAAAAATAGAACATCTGAATTAGTAAATTTAGCATTTTCAGCAAGACACTTTGGTCTAAGTACGATTGTGATTACTCAGCAACTTACATCTATTGCTAAACCTTTTTGAGAAAACATTTCTAGACTTGTTTCATTCTACAACCCAAATAAAAAAGACATGAACAGCATATTTGATGATTATCGAGGTAACATTTTAAAGGAGAAGAAACGTGACATTTATAACAAGCTAAAAAATGTCAAATTCTCCAAATTAGATATATCTCTAAAATATCCATATCATTTCTCTGTGACTTAACTGATCATGTCTACGATAATGTCATCAACATCTTTCAAGTCACTTAGTAATTTAGTTTCATCTGATTCTGAAAACTCTCCAGTTCTCAAAATTGTGATGATTCGATTACAAACTTTTTGAAGCAATCACATGTGGATTTATGCTGTTCTACTCGTTTTGTAATATTACTTTTTGTAGTCCAAGCTGTAATAAATGCTCCAGCACCAGTGTCGCGTTCCCGCTCAAAAAGGGCTCCACGAGCGGAGTTCGCATGTGTCAACCACGAATATTAACTACACACTCAAGTTTGAGATTGTTTATTTCCCCAAATGTCAATATACGCGGTGAAAACTATATAAGAAGGTACAAATGATGTTGACTACGCTTACCTATGAGAAAAAGAAGAGAAAAGGATAAAAACTTATGTCTGTGGACGATTAAACTTGCAAACCCTAACCAACGCTTGTTTAGTACAAAGACCATTCTCAAAAACGTTCGTAGTACGTTCATAGCGTAGCGCGAATCTTAAGTTCTAACCAACTATTAATTATGATAATTATGTTTATAACAACAATAGTTGAGGACGACTTTACACTCCTCACCCAAGGATGGTGTTCATCCTTGATATCTCCTTACTACTTAGCTGACATTATCAAGATGAATTCGTTTATGGGACGAAAAACAATTCTGTTCTTTCCATCTTTGTGAACTGTAACCTTCGCCCTTCTTACTTTGCCGCCGTCGCTCTTCAGAAATTCTGTTGCTCTTCCCATGGGCCATTCGTTACGGGGGACATATTTGTCTTTGACCAGCACCATGTCTCTAATTCCGAGATCAGGCTTGTCTTCGCGCCACTTGGCCTTGCATTGCAAGTTGTGAAGGTATTCTCTCCTCCATCTGACCCAGAACTGATCAGCCAAATACTGGATCCTCCGCCATCATCATCGTAAATACATGTCTTGGGGGGTGAATGTGCTGGGTGGGGAGAGTAGTGGTTGTTGTTTCAGTGTAAGTAGGGTCGCTGCTGTTGATGGTAGTGGCTCTTCTATGTCGGATGTAATGACTGCAATAGGACGATTGTTAACAATGCCGGATGCTTCAGCCATTAACGTCGCTAGCAGCTGGTCATCAAGTTGGGAACTTCCTATGCCTAACAGTATTCCGTCCAACACTCTATGGACTGTCCTGATCTGGCGTTCCCAAACTCCACCAAAATGGGATGAGTGGGGTGGGTTGAATATCCACTGGCACCCTTGTCCCTTGGCGTACCGTTTCACCTTCTCGCTCTCTGTTTCATTCAACTCTTTGTTCAGTTCATGCTTTCCACCAACGAAATTCGTTCCTGGGTCACATCTTAGGATGGCGACAGGGCCACCGACCGCGTAGAACCGACGGAGGGTGCAGATAAACAAGTTGGCGTCCATGCTATGCAATACTTCTATGTGTATTGCCCAACTGTTTAAACACGTAAATAGTAGTCCCCACCGTTTGACATTGGCTGCGCTTCCACAGAGTTTTCTAGCTTATGATCCATGGACCAAACGCATCGAAGCCCACGTTCGTAAAGGGTGCGCAGGTCTTGCTTCGTTCTGCTGGCAAATCCGCCATTTGTTGAGTTAGAGCTTTTCCTCTCAGCTTCCTACAAGTAACGCATCGATTGAGCATCCTGGACACTGTTCCGCTTCCGTGAAGAATCCAATAACCGGCTTGACAGATGGCCCCGTGTGTGATCTGCCAGCCTTGATGGTGGTTTCTTTTGTGGAAGTGTTGGGCTACGAGTTGTGACATGTGATGACCTTTTGGCAGGATAATAGGGTGCTTTTCTTTGAATGTTAGATCGGACCGGCGGAGGCGACCTCCCACCCTAAGAAGACCCTCTTTGTCCAAGAAGGGGTCTAGACGATGAAGGGGTGATTTCCGTAGTATTCTTCTTTTTTGCTTTAGCCGGTGGTGGCCTTCCTGTTCCTTGCTCGCCTGGTTCTCTACTCCATTCAGCTCCTCCCCGAACGCCTCCTTCTGGGCTTCTTTCAGGATGGTCGTTCGGGCTTGCTCTTTGGCATCTAGCGAGGGCGGTAGTTTTTCTTCAGTGGTTCTGTGTTCCCCTCTTCCCCGTTGTCTTATCTGGGTTATGATAAGGGTCAGACGTGGAATCGACGGACTTCATTCTTTATATAGCCAAGGACGACCTTGGAGTCTGTGTAATAAGTGACTTTGTCAATCGCCAAGTCGAGCTCCTTTAGTCTCTGGACTGCTTTCACAGATAACACTGCCGCACATAATTCCAGCCTGGGGATGTTTGTTGTCTGGATTGGCGCTACTTTAGTTTGACCGAAGGCCAGTAACACGATTACCGACCCTTGACCATTGGTCTGTTTAAGATAGACGGCGACTCTGGTGGCCAGTTTGCTGGCATCAGAGAATGCGTGGACCTCATTGCGCACGATTGGTTCAAAGCCTTTTGGGTGGTAGCAGCGATCAACTGTCAAATTCTCCATTTCTGAGAGATGGGTTTTCCAGCGCTGCCATCGAAGCCCTAAATCTTCTAGGAGGGGGTCGTCCCAGTGGAGAGGTCGGCCGTTCAACTTCTTCTTCGCGAGTGTAAGTAGTTGTTGGAGTATCAGCTTTCCAACCAGGACAACTGGTGCAGTGAGACCAAGAGAGTCGTATAGTGAGTTGACAACAGATAAGACTCCCCTGCGTGTGAACGGTTTCCCGAGAAGGCATACTCCGTAAGTCATCTTGTCGTTCTCTAAGTTCCATGGAACGCCTAAAGTTCGTTGGGCCGGAGGGATGTCTTGACGCAGGTCCAGGTTCTTTATATCTTTTGCTCGGTCGGCCTGTGGGAAGGCTTCCATAACTTCCTTTGAGTTGGATGCCACCTTGTGTAGACGTAGCTTGGCTGTCTTCAGGCAGGCTTGTGTTTTTTGCGTGAGATCGATTGCATCCTTCTGTGACCATGAGGATGTTAACCCGTCGTCGACGTAAAAGCTTTCGTTTATAAACCTTTTGACCTCAGGACCATAGGTTTCTTCTCCTAGCTCCGCAGTCTTTCGCATTCCAAATGTGGCAATGGCTGGGCTAGCGTTTTCCCAAATAGATGTACTGCCATTCTGTACTCTGTGATCTTTTGCGTTAGGTCGTTATTTTTGAACCAGAGGAATCTTAGAAGGTTTCTGTGTTCGACGTTTATGTAGAATGAATGGAACATTTGTTCTATGTCACACATCACACCGCAGTCGTTCTGGCGAAAGCACATTAGGATCCCAACTAAGCTGTTCATCAAATCTGGCCTGGTAAGTAACTCCTTGTTGAGGGAGGTGCCGTCGTATTCACACAATGAGTCGAAGACATCGCGAATTTGATCTTTCTGTCTCGGGTGGTATACGCCAAAGTGGGAAGCTACCAGACTTTACCTTTAAGGGGCGCTCTCTGCTCATGTTGTGTGCAGATCTATTGGAATCTTTGATGGGTGTTCAGCGGGCACTGGCTCAGCGTGGCCATGCTCGATTATCTTGGACATGAATTCAAGGTAGTCCTCTCTTATCTTTGGTTCTCTTGTAAACGTCTTTAACAGTCCCTTCAAACGATTTACGACCTGTGCCCTGTTGTTAGGCAATGGTTTGTTATCGTGGCAGAGCGGGAGAGGCATTTCCCAGTTTCCGGAATCATTTTCATGAATTTCGTTTTCCATTATTTTTAGGAACTTACGATCTTCCCACAAAAGGGATATTTCGTTGTCGTCAGAGGTAGTACGGTATACGTTGTTGTCGTTTTCGGGGTACGTTTCTTGATATTCTTTTACTTGGAATAGGTTTGGACATGGGGGTGCCTGGTCTGCTGGATGGTGTTCCTTGTAGGTGAGTGGGCAACGGGACGTGCTGCTGGTCTGGACTCCATATGCGTCGTTGCTCACTCTGTGTTCTACCGCTGTACGGTGTGTGGACACGTGTACCACTCCTCCCACTCGTTTGAGACACATTTGACCAGAGATCGTCTGGCCGACTAGTAAGTTTTGAGCCCATGGTGCTCCTTTTGGACTGTTTATGAACGCTCTCACTTTTAACACTTCGGGGGCATCTCTTCCAATAAGTATCTTGATCTTCTCATTGTGGTCAAGTGGTGGGATATCGGCGGCTATATTTTGTAGGTGGGGGAAGCACTTCGCCATGGAGGGAGTTGCAACTTCGTCCTTCTCCTGTGGGATGTGATCGCACTCTATTAACTTGGGCAGTTTTACTGTGACTCCATCTAGCAATTTAACAGTCAGGTCGCTCACTCTGCGGCTGTATTTCGTCTCCTTTGTGCTGCTACACGTAGAGAGCAAGTACCTTTCCCTTGGAGTATCCACATCGAGCAGGTCAGCAAGGTTTGGAGTAATCATTGAGGCGTTGCTCTGCTCGTTGATGATTGCATACGCCCTATGGATGTTTTGTGGGTTATCTTCCATGTAGGCGTCAACCAGCTATATTTTACTGCAAGAGACTCCCCCTTCCTTGTTCTGGCATACGAGGATGCACTTCATTCAAAGCTCCTCACCTTTCTCTTTGTTAGGTTCTTCCTTTTTTTCCTTGTGCAACGTTTTAAGGTGTCTGGTACTACCACACTCAGCACACTTGACAGATGCCTCGCACTCTCTTGCTCGGTTTTTGCCGCTGAGACAGCGGAAGCAGAGTCCGGCGCTCTTCAGACAATCTGTCTTGTCTTCTAAACTCATTGCGCTGAACGATTTGCATTCTGTGATGTTGTGTCCGTTCCTGTCGTGGAAGATGCAGTATTTTCCTCTTTCCTGTTTAGTTTCGTCATTTCTAGTTTCTGATGTGCCAGTCTTTAAGGTTTTGCTTCTTAGGTCTCCGTTTCTTCGATTCTCTCTGTCTCTGGATGCAGGGTCATGGCTACCAGTCAGTTCGCCTGCACGAACGTTTGGGTGGTTCTTCAGTTTGGCTTGATTTCAAATCATTTCTGAGAAAGTGTGGAAACCGGGATAGGCATCGTACTTCGCTTCCGTGTGATTCACTTCCTCTTTCTCCCATTTGAAGCATAGGAACGAGGGTAGGCTGTCAACTATGGGTCTGATCGCAGTGGGGTAATTTAGGCAAGCTTAGCCGGGCAGATTGTCCATCTGATTGTCCACGTCTGTGCAGACGTCTGCGAACTGTTGCAGCTTAGCTTTTTCCTTGCCGCCGAACTTTGCGGATTCTTGCAACTTGTTGAGAAGACGGTTAGTGATAACTGCAGTTGCCAAACCTTCTTTTGATCTCTGCCCACAGTTCTGTGAGGGTGATTGCCGGATCATGCTGCTGTCTCCTTCTGTAGTTGTCCACTAAACTTTGGACCTTGCCCTAGGTATAACTGTGGAGATAGGTCATCTCTTGTGAAGGGGTGAACTTGGCATCTCGTGTCATGGCTTTGAAGGAGCTCTTCCATGGGAAGAAAAGGGTAGGATCACCGTCAAACACTTCCGGGTAGCATTTTGGTAGGTTTTGTCTGGCTAGGCTCGCAACCATTTGCTCATTCGTTTTCACGATCCCTCCAATGCAGTCGTTGAGAACTTTCATATGAGAAGCAGGTTCTGGCGGTTTAAAAATTGGGGGGGCTCTTTGCAAATCCTGTTGTGGTCGGTAGATGCTCGCTCCCGGCCCTCTTACGGATGACTAGGTCTTCTGTGTCTAAGTTGAGTGGGGCGGCTTGGTTGTTTTGGTGGGATGCGTCGACGTGTTGGAGGTTGTTGTCGAGCTCATTCATCGTTCCTTGCAGCGGTGAATCTGGTTGGTATTCGGGATGGTTGTGAGTTTGAAGCCATGTTGTAGTTCGGAGCTCTGCGTCATCAACATTGTGGTCTTCCACTGCAGGGAGTAGGTCCTTTTCCAGGATTGACTGTTCGATTGCGTGGAGTTTTGCATTGGCTACTGCTTCGTCTTTTTCGGCAGCGAGGATTGCCATATCGTGCTCATGTTGCGCCTGCCTCTGCTATTGACGAAGCTCCTCTTCTGCTTCTGTCAGCTTCCTCTGAGTCTCCCATTCAGCCGGAATTTTCTTGAATTCGGCTCTCTTTTTGGTAGCTGCCGCTTTAGCCAGAGCTCTTCTCTTTGCGCTTTCGGACGACCGGGACAAGGCATGGGATGATGCACGGGACGATATTGTGGGTCGAGTGAGTCCTGAAATTACCGATGGGGGCCTAGGGGTGTTTCCTTGCCTGTTAGTCCCCATGCTAATTGTCATGGTGACTTGCTCTATAAAGTCTTCGTCATCGTCCACGAGTTTTCAGACTAGTGCAGCTAGATTCCCCCATTTGTCTTGTTTTGACAGGTGGACCAGGTCCTTGATCGAGTGTGAGTACCTGGAGTAGGACTCTTTTAGGTAAGTGAGGCACGAGTTGAAAATCATTGGTAGGGCCTCAAGCTTCGAGGCGTTGTTAACTGTTTGTAAGGTTAGCCTTAAGGTCCTCCTTTCCTTCGTAATTTCCTCCATTTTCGTTCAGAAGCCATTTTGAGTAGCCTTTTGAGACAAAGTTCTGTGACGACGTGCATCTCCCCCCGGCTCTCCAGGATCGATTACGGAGTTAGGTCTTGTCATCTCCCCCTGGCTTGGTGCGGGTTGTTCAAATTCACTTGCTTCATCTTGTATTTTTTGTGTATTTGCTGGATTTTCCCCAAAATATTTTGTTGAATTAGATTCATTCCCAATTTTCTCTTCTAGCTTTGATTGCTTCCCAGTCTTCTCCTCTGGCTCGTCTCCCTGATTTTCGTGACGTTCAGTGGTCTTTGCACTATTTTCACTCATATTTGATGGAAATTTGCATCAAGAATCGCTGCATACGGATTTGATTAGTTAGATATTTGATACACCGTATTCATAGACTTTTCACTGTCGCGTTCCCGCTCAAAAAGGGCTCCACGAGCGGAGTTCGCATGTGTCAACCACGAATATTAACTACACACTCAAGTTTGAGATTGTTTATTTCCCCAAATGTCAATATACACGGTAAAAACTATATAAGAAGGTACAAATGACGTTAACTACGCTTACCTACAAGAAAAGGAAAAGAAAAGGATAAAAACTTACGTCTGATGACGATTAAACTTGCAAACCCTAACCAACGTTTGTTTAGGGTTTGCAAGTCCTGATGATTGTAATAAAATTTTGATATGATTGAGTTTTTTGTATTTTTTATGATTTATTAGATATTTGTTATAATAGTTGTAGTAAATTTTCATCAATTGATTACAAGATTCTTGATTAATCTTATCTGATATATGATTAAAGCTCTTATGTAGAAGGTTTTGATTCATTTATTTAATATTGAACTTCTTTGATAATTTTGTTCTCATAGTTTACAATTCCATCACTGATGACAAATATTTTACACAACACATTTGCACTCGTTGCTTTCTTTTTAATTTCAAGCAATACACCATTTTGAGTATTGACTAATTTTTTACCCGATCCAATAACGTGTTTATCTTCAATGGTTCTAAGATCAATCACAAGAGCAAATTTATCTTTGAAAAACTTTCTTATATTCATGTTGTTGGTGTTGTAGCTTTTCATAAAGAATCTTTTTGCTTCTGGATACAAGTCTTCTTTTTTTAATACCATGACTATAGACACAGTTTGGAACTCCTTCGATGTTACTTTGACAGACTCGATGTTTGGATACAAGTATTCTTCACTATCAGTAATGGTTTTGTTTCTAAACAACAAAAACAATGGCGGCCATGCTCTTTCTTGGAAGGTTTATTGTTTCATTCACCAACGTACTGGCTTTATCCCATTCTACTGTTTTCATCAATGTTATATGTTTAAAGTTTAATGATCTTCCAGTATCATAACCGTTTAGTGATTGTTCGGCCAAAGTGTTATTTTCAATTGTTTGATACTCTAGTTCGATGTTTTCCAAATGGTGTCCTTCTACACTTTCACCAGATTGTGCCACCATAATACTTGAAGCTTTTGGAAGCATCAATTTAAATTGAAAATTGTGTCCCCTCAAATAAGGAGAGTACAATCCATGATCACCTATACTTTTATTGAGTTTAATTTTTTGTTTTGTCCCATGTACAGTTTCCATCAAAACATCGAAAAACTTTTGAGTAGTCCCAGTTTTTTGCACCATGATCTGAACCCGAAATCAATTTGCTTGTATTTTCATTAGCAATTTCATATTCTACAAGTTCATCTCGTACATGTTCTGGCAGCCGCAGGTCTTTGTATACTTCAATTTCACTTTGAGCATTGTTGTCATAGACGTTTTTACCTCCAACACTTATAGTAAGTTTATTAACGAGTAGTTTCCCAAGATTATTCAAGAACCAAGACTTGGTGTTTTTATTCTCAAAGTCAAACTTTAAATTTAAACTATCAGGAACCAAACAAGTATCTGGTTTTAATTTTGGAACATCAACATATATTTCTTCTTCTGGATTTGCCTTGTTTGGATTAAATGTAATTGTGTGTTTTTTTCTAATGCCTTTAATATTAGACATTTTAAGTTTTTTGCAACCAGGAATTAATGTCTCCATTTATTATATGTAGAAATTTATTCTTTTTGTGGTGTAACAGTTAATAATTGACTGATGGTGAATAAGAGAATAGAGGGAATAAAAAATAGAATAATATCCATTGCACTACCTTGTGTAAATGAGATAAAATATAATCCCATTCAAGACATTAAACCAAAAACGACCAATAGCAAAATCTATAAGGTCGAGTAGAGGTATAGAAACAAGCCTTGAGAAGAGATTAGCAACAGCGATTAACATTTTTAAAGCCAAGTTAAAAATAGATATTACAAATTTTGGTGTATAATATGACAAGTAACACCAAACATCGTAAATAGGTTTTCCTACTGGATATATTACATCACCCACTTTTTTAGCTACCTTGTTTGATGTATAATCATAAGTGTCGATTCCTGTAATGGCTGCTACATAGGCTGCTGCTGAATAAGTAATCCAACCCATTTTAAAACCTATTAAAGCTGCACCTGCTAAATAAGAAGTAGCCATATAGACAGGCACCATGGCTAAGTAGAATGCACCTCCTCCCACAACAGTGGAGAGACCCAAGACTAGGGCAGTTTTTCCAATGTTTATATATTCTTGTTGTTCTTTTTGTTTTATGGGTTGAGTCAAAGATGTTTCTTGTTCTTTTTGTTTTATGGGTAGATTAAGATGTAATTTTTTGGGGGGTTGCTTCTTTCCTCCAAGTCCATCAGTGTTTACTATTTTATCTGGTAATATTTTGAGTTTTTTGTCTCTTGAGCGCCTACTCCTAATTTACTTTTAGACACAACCATGTAGACTATAATAATTCCAACTGCACTCACAACTCCTGTGATCAACACGGTGAGTAAATATTTAACGAGACCATTTCTCAATTGTCTAAGAATGGATAGTTTTTTTTGTTCAACGAGGACTTGATGTTGCTGAGGACTTGTGTTTTGTTCAAGTCTTATTTCATCAGCAGATAATAGAGCATATTCTTTGAGTAATTTATATTTGTTATCCTCTGTCGTATACTTGAGTTTTTGCCACTCGCTTTTTCTTCTAGTTTTTTAATTTGCCCCAAAGGATCCAAGGTTTTAATGTGTTTTAATTCCTCCAAGTCTTCTTTGTCCAATTCTTGTTCTATTGTTTTTATTCGATTTGTTAGCCAAGTTTGAACTTGTTGTTCTTGTTGTTGTTGTTGTGACTCATCTCGAGCCAAATCCACCACCATTTTAAATTGGAGGTATATTTTTGTCTTGAATAGAAGGGTCATATCTCCTCTACTCATTTTATATACAGGTTTGTTTTTGTACAAGATACCACTCCATCCTTGATCATCTCTCTGTGTAAATTCAATGTCTTGTAAAAGAGCTTTTGAAAATCTGCCATTATTAGGGTTAATCTCCAACCCAGTGTATTCTTCTAATTATTTACTTTTATCCACAATTCTCATATCTTCTTTAACTCCAATCAAATGAAATTCATCGTCTTGGTTTATAAATGAAGTTTCTTGGTCTTGGTCTATACATGAAGTTTCTTTGTCTTGATCTATAAATGAAGTTTCTTGGTCTTGATCTAAAAATCAAGTTTCTTGGTCTTGGTCTATAAATGAAGTTTCTTTGTCATGGTCTATAAATGAAGTTTCTTGGATATAGTCTTGGTTTTTATTGTCAAAGTCGTGCATCTCAAACTCCATTTAATTAATGATAAAAATTATTCAGAGTTGTCATCTGTTGTTTCATTTTCTTCATCATCAGAATCTGACCAATACTCTGAACTTCCATATTCACTTTTTGTATTTATTGGAATATAATCACTGTCACTTGTGTCACTGTCATTTATTGTGTTTTTTTCTAACAAAACATATTCATCCTCACTTGAAGTGTCTGTATCTGATGAAGTATATTCACTGTCACTTATTGTGTTGTTTGGAGTAGGTTCAAATGTATTCATTTTTTTAATGTTTGAATTTCACTTTTTTTAATCCAAGAATTGTGTTTGTTGTCATAACCTAGCCATTTCACAAGAACTTTATCACCTCGGGTTTTCCGTATTTTCTCAACTCTATATGTATCATCTTTTTTATCAACAAGACTCAGTTCGTGTTCATAAAATTTTCCAATAATATGTTCATTGTCTGTTATTTCCTCAATTTCATACATGTTTGGATCACCTCAAAACACTTTTGAGACTTTAAATATTTCTTCGGTAAAATTAGCTTTGTATCGTTTTTCAAACATGTTTTTGTATTTGCTTACTCTGACTAGACTTCCAATCTTGTACTTATTTAAAGGAAATTCTCCAGTATAAGATCCATACAATGTATTCCATACTTGATCTTCATTAGACTTGTTCACATCAGCAGGTTTCATGAGAATGGTACTATGTTTTGTGTGATTGTAATTATTAACTAGATCATCTAAGACACTCAGCCACTCATAAGTACCCTTGGAATAAAGTATTTCCACATGATGGTTTTTAATGTTCAATTGAATCTTTCGACAATGGCTGCTTTTCTCTCAGACATGGTGGAAAAGTACTTTATATTATGACTTTCTAACAAGCTTCTTACACCTACATTGTAAAATTCTTTTTCTCCATCAAATTGAACTACATTGGGATATTTTCCAAATCGATCTTTAAACTCTCTTAGTAATTCATTGACAGCTTTTGTCATGTTCTCTATGTCCTTTCTATACACAGGAATAGCCACCCCAAACGTAGATAATATCTCCACAGCGGTGAGGATCCAAACATAACCTTTGTTTTTGTTCTTGAGTTTGTTCATGCCAACCAAGTCCATTTGTATTTGATCAGCCAAGTTGTTTACATAAGTTTTGGAAAACTTGTGTTTTCTGACTGTATGTTTGTATCTAGTATATGTGTCTTGTCTTTTGAGCAAGTTTTTCTACAGATTGATAACCTGTTTTGGATCATAGTACAAGTTTCTAAGTTCTTGTTCTTTTGTAAAATTATTCATTTATTTTATGTAAAGCTCAAATAATACAGTCCCAGTATTATCATATTTACCAGGGCCTGTCGTAATGTCAAAAGTAAACTTGTTCCAAATACCATTATAAACAGAAACCTCGGATTCAATGTCTTTGTAATGTGATACTGAACCACTGAGTGTTTGAGTTGTTGTAATTGGAAAAGTTACAAAAACAGAACGTCTTTGTCCTGGTGAGTCAAATTTGACTTGTTCACTGTCACAATGTACACTGACATATCTTTGACCTAGGTTTATATCACACTCTTTTTCAGACTCTGTCCACGTGTTTCGTGGTACATTTTTACTAAGTTTAAATCCAAGTAGTGCGCACCAAAGTTTTTTAGGTTTAGGTTATCATCTTTACCATATATTTTGGTTTTGTTTGTGTATGGTAATTTTTCAAGTTCAATCTTGTACTTTGCTATTTCTTTCTTAATATCATCAAACATAAGGTATCGAACTGGAAGCAGGAGCGTCATATTGTCCTTGGTAATAAAGTTATTCTCTCAAGGTATTATGTTTCTACAGTTCCAAAAGATCATAGCTGACTTGAGAAACAGTTTAGACCCAGCCATTGTTTATTTATATGGAGTTCTTTATGATGGTTGTTAATAATCACAGTAAGTTGGTTCATTTATTTAATGTGTTAAATAAATGAATGCTGATCAAATACAAAGATATTACAAAACTGTATATGGTGAAAAGTACAAGCAAGCAATGTCTATATAAAACACCCAAGTACAAAAACTAAAGGATGACTTTGCTAAAAAGTATCCAAATGCTGACCTTGACAAGTTTGAATTTAATGTTATCCTAAGCCCAGACTTAAAGACAGTTAACACAAGTATAGACTATGATGTCACAGACTCTTACGGAGCAGACATTACTTCAAAACCATGCAAAGATGAGTATTCTTACGCTTTGTACTGGACTCCTAGAATTTGGAACTCTCGAGGAACAATTACAGGTTTGACCATGGCTGACAACAAGACAGACTTTGAGTCATTTAACATTTATGTCAATGAAAATGATAGTTTTGTATCCAAGTTTGAACAATTAGACACAAAGTGGACTGGTAATGAACAAGACGTTACCATAGCAAAGTTTGACTATTTAGAAGATCCTTATTTTACAAGTCTAGTTGCTGCTTACATCCTGTCTTATAAAGCTGGAATGAGCATGGAACACATTACGAAGTCAAATCAGCCAAAGATCATATCGAGTATTGCCAAATACTATTTCTATTATCATATGAAGAGGTTCTTGAGATATCCAAACAAGCTGAGTAAGTATGTAAACAGTAATGATCTCAAACTCACAAAGCAAAATATTCCTACAAAGAAAGTATGGAAGTACAAACTGGAACATGCTAGAGAATCACTATCATAGTTTTTACAAAAACATGACAGGACAAAAATAAGGAGATACCACTACGTGTTTCCAAAACATAACAAAACTATGGGTATTCTAGGAATAGGCTATGAGTACATTGATAGGGTAGTTCCTAGATTGGAAATCATTTGCAAAACCTACTAGCGATGGACTAACAACAACTGGACAAAAACTACTACAACAAGCTATGGAGAGCTATGTTTATTGTGTACTAGGATCTCAAGCAAAAACAAGATGGTCCATAGTCAACAAAGGTGCAAAATCAAGTCAAACTCAAGACGTCTTTCACAAACTTGTACAAGGCACTATAGTTCAAGATGATCCTACTGTCATGATATCTAATATGAGACAAGCAATACAAGACACAAATGTTGTATTAAATATGGTAGTTAGTCCTGGAATTATCTTGATTCCATCTGATATGATCATACTAGATCATGCTGTAGAAGGATTTAACAACACTTTGACTACAGCTACAGCATCTATGAAATTTGGTAAAAATGATGATGTTAATACTACAAGTAAACCTATAAATAGCCTTGTAGTATCTAATAGTAAGCCTATAAATAGTCTTGTAGAACCTACAAGTAAACCTACAAGTAGTCTTGTAGTATCTAACATTAGTCTTACAAAGACAAACATGATTGAAGCAGCAAGCACAATGTTGGTACTTGGGCTATTTATAGCAAGATTTATACTATAAATAAATGACACTTAATTATGGTTACTCACAAACAAAAACAACAACAACTACAACAACAACAATCACAGAAAAACTACACTTTGATATATTCTTCAATGAAATAACATCTGCATTTTCTGGTCCTGCAAAATTAATTACTGGAATTCCACTATCACTTCCCTATGTAGAAGGCTTATGTAACAATACTACAAAGTTGATTCTTCAAACGCATACATTTGACACTGATAGTACTTTGTATGGTGACACTCGTATTCAATATAATTAGTAATAGTCCTGAAAAACAAAACAAAACAAGAGTTTAATCTTGGAGGTCCAATTTATATATTTGGTAATTATCGTGGTGTTGTCAAAGGTAATGATAACAAAAACTATTTTGGCAAGGTTAATGAAAACCACTTATTTGTTCTGAATAAGTCATTTAACTCGAAGGATTACATAGATCCAACCGAGATTGTCTTGTTGTACATTAAGTTTGATCAAGTTAATCTACCAACAAACTACAAAAATGAGACTATATTGAGAATCTGCATAGAAACGAATTACACTAAATAAATGACACTCAACTATGGCTACACTAATTCTGACTAACAACCTTGTATAAAAACATATTTGTTCAACTTTTTCTATGAAAGTATATCGGTAAGTCGTGCAAGGATTCCAAAAACTATAAATAGCGGCTATCCAATTGGTTCAATTCACCTTCCAGACATTAATGAAAAAACAAAAGTAACTTTACTGAATCATACGTTTGACAACGATTCAGTTATTAATGTCACAATTTTGTATTCAATTTCTGCTTATATAAAATCTGGTCAACAAGAAGTACGTGGTATAAAAACCGTTAGAATAACAGACAATGACATAGTTGATTTTGGAGGTTATCAAGTTGCGCCATTAGGTATTTCATTGTGGCTAAAGGATCAGGTTTCAAACATAAATGATGTCTTCTTGTTTTATGTTGGTCTTAGAAAAATGGCAGCTGGAGGTAATTATGGAAATGAGTCTAACCTCAACATCACGGTTGAAACAGTTACAAAATAAATTATTCATTAAATAAAATGGACAATAACGCAACAACACAAGTTCAAACTCAAGAAACACCTGTTGTCAAAACAACTACCCCACAAGTTATTACAACACAAACAAAACTCGAAGATCCAAGAAAGATAGAAGCTGGAAAGAAACTTGCAGAATTGAATAGGCAAGCAAAAGAAGCAAAAAAGAAGCGATTAGAACTTGAAAAACAAGTTAATGATAACAACTGGGGAATTTTCCCAGCCGTGACTATAATTTCAATACTTGGAGTTGGAATATTTTGTTATTTCAACTTTAAACCTTCTCTTAAGAAACAACAACCAAACACAAAGCCTCTTAGTCCTATAATTGAAGAACCAAACCCATCAGCTCCTACAGTCAATAATGTTAAACTAGACACCTTTGAATAAAAAAATAATTTTTACATTTAATAAATGAGTGGACAATCTAGTCAAACAAGTCAAACTACAAAACAAGAATATATCAACAAAATTT
Source organism: Phenganax stokvisi (assembly GCA_025400075.2). NCBI lineage: Eukaryota > Metazoa > Cnidaria > Anthozoa > Malacalcyonacea > Clavulariidae > Phenganax > Phenganax stokvisi. The sequence continues at coordinate 17,073 of JAODVQ020083417.1, forward strand.
GTGGTGGAGTTGTGTTGACAGCTTCAGCTGTTATTGTTTCTAGGCTAAGTAAGAAAGCATTCGGAGAACCTTTGGGTACACCTCAAAACCTCAATCAAACATTGAAGCTTGCTGGATCTGTCATGGTTGGATCAGTCATTGTAAAATACCATGAAGACACTTAAATTATTCCCGAAAAAATTACAAGCTAAACATAAAATAAATGGTATCAACAGTAGCTGGTGGCATACTTAATGCATTTGCTTTTGCAGGAGCTGCATTTTTTTTTAGTAAACTCAATCATTCTGATTATGAAGCAGAAATGAAGAGACACAACTTAGCTTTGGAAAAGCTAGTTTTGAAAAGGAAAAATGGATTGAAAAGAAATTCCTAGAAGAGCCAAAATTGCTAAATATAGGCAGGAATTATCAGATGCTAATGCAGACATTACAGGCAAACTACGTCAAGCGTTCCTCTTTTGGGTTCCTAATTTGATTGCAA